>JAVTVY010021704.1:0-96167 GCA_036873755.1 Hanleya hanleyi
CAACCATCACGCTCTAGTGTCACCCTATCCGATAGAGTCTCAGCGTGCTCAAAGCAAATATTTCCACAATCTTCGACCAGGGTCACTTTAGCATCATACACGTATAACTTCACATTGGGTGTAAGCGTCAGGATGCCTTGGAGTGATGACATGCTTCCTCTAAATGTCGAAGGGAGAATGACACACACTCTGTCTCATCCCTCGTATTTATAGTGTCAATACCACAGCGCCAGGGTGAATAGAGCACAGACTAGTATGAGGCCAACCAGCCGGTGCTGGTTCCGGCGTGAGCGCTCCTGGTCCATAGCGCGAGCATCAAGGATGGCTGTCATAGTCCAGTAGTGGCGAGTGATGGCACGCCTGTCCATCGAGTGCACTCTGTGGAGGACCGCTTCTGTGAACTCGTTCAGGATCTGGCGTCGTCCCTCGTTGTCGTCGCCATCTGCAAACATGGACCGGACCACTGCTCGGTAACCCGTGAATGAATTCACCACGGTGGCATACTGTAAAATGCGAGTCGCATGGGGCTTGATCTCCGCCATGGCTCTGTAGAAATGTAGGTGTGGGATCCAGAGGGACATGTTTTATAGACCAGATGTAGCTCTACGGGTATAGTCCGTGATACGTACTATTCTGATGGGTTAGTCCAAAAAAGGGAGCAACAACAACAACACAGATTACAGATCAATCCTTTTATTATGCGTGAACAACATAGAAATGCATGTACTGACCTGTCTGTGGGAGGTTTCCCACAATGGCGTTCACCTTCGCGTCTTTTCGTGTACGTCCGTGTCTTTTCGTTAAAGTCCGTGTATCTTCGGTAAAGTCCGTAGGCATTGGGCAAGGAAGCTTTTTCCCGAGACCGAATCACCGCCAGACATGACTGCATCACCGCGGATGAATACATTCTTGCACTCACTCACACCACAGGTCGAGTGAGGTATCAAAGTGAAGCTTAGGTGAAGGAGCATCTAATGGACTGGGTGTGGGGTTGACATATCGATAAAAAATGGATATGACCTTGAACTGATCACGTGACCTCCCCGTGATGAAAAATACCCAGAACCAAGTCAGTACATGCATCCCATAGTCCCAGGTCACACCCGATTCACGCAGACCGGAAGTGACGTCATACACCTGCGCACAACCGTGATGGAAAAACCCCAGAACCAAGTCAGTACATGCATTCCATACAGGCAGAATGCAGGCAGGCAAGCAAGGCAGGGATGCAGGCAGGCAGGCAGGCAGGGAGACAGGTCAGGTCAGGTAAGTCAGATTGAATACACCCCTTTCCCTAAAAATGGACTCCTTTTATACGTTTTTCTATCCACTCCTAAAAATCGACTGCTTTTATACGTTTTCCCGGTGAGTGGGTGGGTTCAAAATGGCGGACCCTTATTTTACACACACAACACCAAAAGCCACCATTTTAAACCCACCCACTCACATCCCAGGTCAAATCAGTGCACCCGAGTGAGTGGGTGGGTTCAAAATGGCGGACTTTCAACGTCCCAGAGAAAATAACCGGCCACCATTTTGAACCCACCCACTCACATAGCACTCAATCACCCCGGTGAGTGGGTGGGTTCAAAATGGCGGGCCCTTATTTTACACACACAACACCCTAAGCCGCCATTTTAAACCCACCCACTCACATCACAGGTCAATCAGTGCAACCGAGTGAGTGGGTGGGTTCAAAATGGCGGACTTTCAACGTCCGCCATTTTAAACCCACCCACTCACATTAAAAAAAAATTAACTCACGTATGCGAACCCCCCCTATGGCAACCCAAAAATTAACTCCGCGCATGCGCAGTGAGGCGCAAAAGACTCGTTTTACTCTTTATATACTACTTGGGGCACAGTGGGACAAACCCTCCAGCTCATTTGTTAAGTATAGGAAGCACATAACAATATTATCAACAGAAAGCTACCACCCCCATACAACATTATATTGATCACCAATCAAAACTATCATTAGGAAACAATCAGGGGGGGGGGAAATGTTTTTGAGCAGTCCATGATGATAATAGTTTGTTATACCAAGTTTTCAACAGTACTTCATTCCTGTTTTCTTATTACTGAGAAATTAAGGATGGACAAAGGTACAATTTAAATTATATTGATTTATTATCTCAGATGTATGTATTAGTTTTTTCATAAAACGGAAAATATCATGAACCGGGATGGACTGCTGGGGCACACTGGGACAATAGTAATCAAATGATGAAATTTACTTTCATCCTAAAATGCTATTAAAGTGCATTATTCTGTGTCCTAGATCGTAGTAATTGCTGATTCTATCTTAGTTGATGAGTTTTACTATCACTTTCAAAGTCAAATGCTTTCGTTTGACTGAGAATCACACAAAAAATTCTCATATTTGGCCCCTGGGAGATATTTTACGTAAAACAGGGGTCTAAAATAGCAACTAACTTAACCATGGCTGTTGAATCTTCTAAACTCATATGAAACATATTAGTATATATTTGATATAAAATGCATTTTGATCACTGTCCCATCGCACCCCAGTGGGTGACACATTTTTTTACGTTTTTAAAAACGAATGCTGCAGAAAAGTAGGCCTATATCAGATATTCCAGAATTTTTCGTATGACTATATGTCATACTAAATATGCCATAACGAGAGTATAGAAGGCTACACTACAGGACGATAATAACAGAGATTTTTGCAAAAAGGTGAAAAATGTCCCAATGTACCCCAATATCCCCTCTAGAGTGAACTGAGACACCCACGGGATGCAGTGGGACAATAATCAAATAGATGATTTAACAGTGAAGGCTAAGTTAGTTGCTATTTTAGACTCCTGTGTTACATGAAATATTTAGGCCAGTTTGAAGAAAAAATACTTTGCGTGATTCCCCTTCCAACAAAACATCTGACTTTGAAATTGTTATTAAAAGTTATAAAATCCGATGGGATTGGTAATTACTACCCTAGGGAACAAAATATGCACTTTAATAACGTTTTATGATGAAATTTGTAGGCCTATAACAAAATAACACCCTCAATCCTGAAAATTTTCTTGGGCTGTATAAACACAACTGATTTTACCACTGATAGCTCTTACTTATAATCAATACAAGCCTAGGTATTTTATGGGCGTGGTAGATTTCTGCTGATAATACTGTAATATGATTCCTGTACTTAACGCAGGAGTTAGATGACTTGCCCACATACAGTGCCCCATGGCCTCAAATAATGCAAGAATATAGTAAACAAATCCAGGCTAATAAAAATACTTGATTTAATTGGGGGGTTTTCCAACTTTCTCCACAACGACAAAAAATGAAAGCTGCCCCTCCGCGACTTTCTAGTTTATCATATTGGGGTAAATTTGTGTCTATTTGGGTAACCCCCGGAGTAGAGAATCATGGGTAAATCCAAGATGACGGCCATGTGGGGTATCAGAAAACTGATGTTTTTGTCATTTTTGTGGGGTGTCAAAAAAGTGAGGTTTTCGTCATTTTTCTACTAAATTCCTGCTTTTCTTCGAGGAAAATTGCGCAAACTCTATTTTATTTTACATCAGACAATTATATACTAATTTATCATGCAGTTTTTGCAAAGAAAACACAAAAAATTCGAAAAATCTGCCCAAAAATTCCAGGAAAAAATGCCTGTTTAAAGATGACGTCACTGTGGCGTCATCAAAGCGGCCATTTTGGATTTTAGTTACATTTTCTGGATGACGTTGACCCTCGGGTATAGTGTGGTAAGATTTTCAGGCTCCTAGCTCAACGGATAAGAAAAAAATGGAGAGGTCAAGCCCAGGCTAGATAGGCTTAATAGCTATTTGAAACTGATCTTGAGTTATACAATTGGACGGTGAAAATCAACTATTACTTCATACTCAAATTAACACCATATCAGTATCGGGTACATTCACCTCTTTAAATAGATCTTCTGTGGTCACATGTAATCCCATTAGTGAAACATGCCAGCTACTTCTCATCAGTAGTTTCTGCATGTTAAAATCAATAAAGCGGGTCTCCGAGTAGACGGATTTATAACGAGGTCTGTGTTTAAGTCTACTAAACCACAGATGGCATGTGACCTTAGTCCCTGTTTTTTCCGTAGTCACGAATACAGTGTTTGGGGGACTTCCGAATCACTTTTCACATCCAGACTGCTATAGCGTTCGTTCTTTTACGAGGTGAGAGCGACTGCTGGTCTTGTATTCTCGGAAAATCTGTCGTCTATAATTGTATGTAAAAAATTCTTCAATCGGGCTAGTCAATCGATGAGAAAATAGGGCGCGTGGGGAGTTGCGAATCATTTTGGTGAGTTGTGGATCACGCCATCTAGCGGCCGTTACAGGCACTGAGAATGGAATTTCTATCGGCTTGAGGGGTCATCTGCTAATCACCCATAGGCCGGTGAAGCCCTGGAGACGATTTCAATGTTGCCTTCTCTCCGCCCTGTGAGCGAATTCTTAATTGTTACAGTCCAGGCACAGATGACACGCAGATCTAGCGTCGCAAATGTTCTGAAGTATATTTATCTTGGAGCGAGCGTACAAAATTGCATTGTAATCTCAATTTAATTATTTTTTAGAACATTTTAGGATACGATGTCTAATTATCATGTGAGAATTCGGAATTTTTAAGTATTTATTATTGTGAATGTACTAAAGTTAACAAGATTATTACATGTAAGTCCATGGAGTGCCCTATCAAATGCAATGAAATAAGTACTTCGATACCATATTCGGATTGTCCATGGTCAGTTCTTATTTGCTTTTGTCATTGGTTCAGCTCTTATTGAAAATTGTTTTGACAATGCCATGGATTGACCAATCGTCCTTAAAGTCGGTTGCACCTGTTGTATTAGTTGTGAGACGGTCACTTACTGACCGATTTCAAGTTATGAACGGCGCGTATATCGTTGATTCGGAATTGACATCTCGACAGCCCCATTATATTACAATGCTGGTCAGTTAACATTTATCGCAAATCACTAGATATTTTATTTGACCATTAGCAGGATTCTATCCCTTAAATAAATACTGAAATTACCGCCTTAACCCACCTTATTTCGCGCAAAAATCACTACTGGAAAAATCGCACGTGTTTTTCGACTCGGTGTCAATTTGTCATTGCGCAGTACCGGAAGTATTACGTTGCCGAATTGACCGGAAAAAACCAATGCAGTCGGTTGTTTGACATTCATTCGAGTCCACGGAAACAGACGTTCCAACAAACCTAAAAAAGATTTAAACAGATGCTTTATTTCAAGAAATATCAGGCGTTGATTCGGAAAGTGATCCGCAACTCCCCGTGATTCAGAACTCCCCCAAACACTGTATAGTCTATGGTGGCCGACAGCTGCCATTCCATAAATGTAACTTTTTTAACGTTTTTTCTATTTTTTTTTTTTCTTTTTTTTTAATTGAAATATTTTTTCCATATTATTTCATTTCTTTTTTTTTAAATTTCTTTTCCGTTTCCTTTTCGTTTCATTTTGATTTCGTTTTCATTTTCATTTCATTTTGTTGTATTTTTTTTATTTACCGGTAAATTAAAAAAAAACATTATTTAATTTTTTTTTAAATTTCATTTTCATTTTGTTTTCATTTTGTTTTCATTTCGTTTTGATTTTGTTTTCATTTCACTTTCATTTTATTTTGTTATCATGGGCGTCGCTAGGATTTTTCAAAGGGGGGTCGATTATCGTAGCACTTTAGGCGAGGGTCCAGGGGCCGCCTAGGCCCCGGAAGCTCCGGGGTCCTAGATCGCCGGAGATGCGTTCTAAGCGTTTTCCCGGAATTAAATCTGAACATAATGTATGCAGATTTAGGGTTATATTATACAGCTCTGAGATCTTAGATGGCCTGAGATGCATTCTGAGCGATTTCCAACAATTAAACTAACACGTCATTTGTCAAATATCAGTATTATATTTTATTCTCTTTGTCATGTTGAAAACACAATAATAACGCTTTGGGCCTATATACCTCGTAGGCTAACTCAGTGGCGTCGGAACGTAATTGAAAGTTGGGGACCACTATCACAGCCCAACAGGCGGGGGTCCAGGGGCCGCGTAGGCCCCGGAAGCTCCGGGGTCCTAGATTGCCGGAGATGCGTTCTGAACGTTTTTCCGGAAATAAAACATGCACATTTATGATTCTATTTTCTCGAATTTTTTTCTCGCAATTATAAGCATGCATCGATTATTGAAAACATCGCACCTCATGCCTTCATCCATTTGACGTTCTAGTTATATTTAAAACATACAAAACGATGAGAGGAGAGGAGTTCTTGGGAGGGAAACCAATATGCCTACAGATACGATTCATTCACACACAGATAAAACAAGGAAATCCTCACAGCCCAACAGGCGAGGGTCCACGAGCTGTTTAGGCCCCGGAAGCTCCGAAGTTCCAGATCTCCAGAGTTCTAAGAGTTTTCCCAGAAATAAATTCGAACGTAATGTATGCAGATTTATGGTTCTATTTTCACGTATGTTTCGCATTTATAAGCACTCATCGATATTGAAAAAATCATACTTCATGCCTGAATCCATTTGACTGTTTAGTTATATTTATCACATAAAAAGAACACATAAAAAACGATGACCTTTACATGATGGAACATTAGAACCAATATGATAGCGATTCATTTACACAAAGCTAAAATGAGCGATCGTCACAGCCTGACAGGCGAGGGTCCAGGGGCCGCCTAGGCCCCGGAAGCTCCAGGGTCTCCGGTTGCCGGAGATGCGTTTTACCAGTTTTCTCGGAAACAAATCTGAACACAATGTATATTGATTTATGGTTCTATTTTCACATTTGTTTCGCATAAACCCGCATCGATATTGAAGAATATGCCGGACTCCATTTGACTTCCTGGTTTGACACAAACAAAACGGGTCTTTTACCCACCACTACACGTCTTGGCAGTCTATCTGTAATTTTTATGTTTTTTTTATTTTATGTTTTTATGCTTTTTTTATTTTGTTTTTGTTTTCTCTGTTTTTGTTTTTTGTTTTTTGTTTTTTCTTTTGCTTTTTCTTCTGTTTTTTTTTTTGGCGCGGCCAAGGGGGGGTCGTTCGCACCGGACGACCCCCCCCTAACGACGCCCCTGGTTATCACAAGGAAAAAATATATGAGGTGGCAGCGCCCGGCACTGCCAGTTTTTTTTTTTTTTCTCCTCTCTCAAAACGAAAACAAATTCTTCTGTGGCTGAGAACTGCCAGCCGAGCGCTGCCAGCCGAGAGCTGCCAAGTCATATTATTGGCTAATGTGTATCACGTGTGTGTTCATAGTGCCGTACCCTTAGAATTTCTCTCACAATGCGAAAGTGAAGATGAACCTGTACGACCCTAGCACTTGCCAATTGCCAATCTCCCCCTCCCCCCTGTCTGCCCTATCTCCCCCCGTCTCCCATAGGGGTAAATTCTCGATGTCACGGTGCCGACAAAAGTTCCATATGGCGGAAAACAATGCCGCAAGATATGAGATCATGTTGAGCGAGTAGATTCATTTATATGTCGAAAATTGGGTGTTTCATGGAATCTGACTGCTGGTTCGACGTTCATTGCCCCCGTTACCAACAATCAACAATATAAATAGCTAGGTACAGGTAGGTAGAATATATGGTACCAAGTACACTAAATTATACCAACAACAGCTCACTGTAAATATGGAATTTGTGCGTCATGGTTGCGGAATGGTATGGGAACCTAGAGCTAGCAAGAAGGGGTGTGACTAAAAAGCGTCCGGTAGCGTCCGGAAGCGTCCGGTAGCGCCCGGTACATCGTCCGGTACTTTTTACACCGCCCGGTACACCCTACAGTATTCCTTTTGTGTCCCATACAAAATTGTGTATGTCCCATGTAAATATCGACTGGTATTTGCCATTTTCTGATGTGCGCGCGTTTAGTCTGGAATCATCCCGCCCATTTAGAACATCTAAAAGTGTATAGAACATCTAGAAAATATCGGATGGTGAAAAACGTACCGTAAAGAAAATACGAAGCTGCGCATCTGAAAACCCATCGGCTCCGGGCGCCAGTCATTCATAATGTATTCAATTTGAACCAAGACTTCAGGAACACCAAGTAGTCAAGTGACGAATATACAGATTATGAACATTTTTGCAATGAGAAAGGGCCTCTAAGGTTTCCGTCCAATCAGAGAAACCGGTATTCATTCATTACATAAGAGTCGATGATGTATACCAAATTTTACATCGAGCATTTGAAAGTTATCAGAGATAGAGATCATAATGATTTCGCATAAATTAAAGATGGCCGCCCATCCTTCCCACCACTCAGAGGAACTGATGTGGTTATTCATTGCAAGTCTCTTGATACATGGATGCTGTATACCAAGTTTCATATAGAACACTGAAATGGTATCAAAGACATACATCATTAAAGATTTTGCATAAATTAAACATGGCCACCAAGGTTCCACCCAATCAGAAAGACCAGAACTGTCATTTATCTTAAGTCTATTGATGCATCGATGATGTACACCAAATTTTACATCGAGTACTTGAACGGTATCAGAGATGGAGATCATTAATGATTTCGCATAAATTAAAGATGGCCGCCCATCCTTCCCGCAACTCAGAGGAACTGATGTGGTTATACATTGCAGGTCTATTGATACATCGATGCTGTATACCAAGTTTCGTATAAAACACTTGAATGGTATCAGAGATATATATCATTAAAGATTTTGCATAAATTAAAAATGGCCGCCAAGGTTTCCACCGAATCAGGGAAACTGGTTTGGTCATTCTTTTGGAGTTTCTTGATGCATCGATGATCTAGACCAAATTTCCCACTGAACAGTGAAATGGTATCGGAGATACATAAGATTAATGGTTTCGCATAAATTAAATATGGCCGCCAAAGTTTTCAACCAATCGGGTCCAGATTCAATAGTGTTCTGGGTCATGAGCATATGGATGTACACTGCAAGTTTCGTGTGCCTAGGGTAAGTCGTTCTAAAGATATCTTGGTAACGAGAAAGGTGTGGCGGACAGACGGACGGACGGACGTACATGACGACGACAATACCCTTCAGCCAAATTTTGGCCGAGGGGTAAAAATATCAAATTTACAGTACCGGGCGGTGAATGAAGTACCGGACGATATAAGAAAAAAAAATGATTCGGAGAATACTGGCAGATTTAAGCTCAAATTTACAGGAAAAGATAAATGAAGTCTGTTAACGATCATCTAGAAAGCGGTGCCAAAGAAATGACAACATGACAACAGTCAGTAGTACCGGGGAAGTCGACCAGGAAAATGGGCGGGATGATTCCAGACCAGAAGGTCATGCGATTAAATGCGCGCAAGTCAGAAAACGGCAAATATCAGTCGATATTTACATGGGACATACACAATTTTGTATGGGACACAAAAGGAGTATTGTAGGGTGTACCGGGCGGTATAAAAAGTACCGGACGGTGTCCCGGGCGCTACCGGACGCTTCCGGACGCTACCGGACGCTTTTTAGTCACACCCCTTCTGGGTAGCTCTAGGTTCCCATACTATTCCGCAAACATGACGTACAAATTCCATATTTACAGTGAGCTATTGTTGGTATAATTTAGTGTACTTGGTACGATATATTTTACCTACCTGTACCTAGCTATTTATATTGTTGATTGTTGGTAACGGGGGCAATGAACGTCGAACCAACAGTCAGATTTCATGAAACATCCAATTTCCGACATATAAATGAATCTACTCGCTCAACATGACCTCATATCCTGCGGCATTGTTTTCCGCCATATGGAACTTTTGTCGGCACCTCGTGACATCGAGAATTTACCCCTATGGGAAGCGAGGGGAGAGAGGACAGACATGGGGGGGGGGGGTTGCAATTGGCAAGTGCTACCGTCGTACAGGTTCATCTTCACTTTCGCATTGTGAGAGAACTGCTAAGGGCACGGCAATATGAACACACACGTGATACACATTAGCCAATAGTATGACTTGGCAGCTCTCGGATGGCAGCGCTCGGCTGGCAGTTCTCGGCCACAGAAGAATTTGTTTTCGTTTTGAGAGAGGAAAAAAAAAAAAAAAAAAAAAAACTGGCGGTGCCGGGCGCTGCCACCTTATATATTTTTTTCCTTGTGATAACAAAATGAAATGAAAGTGAAATGAAAACAAAATCAAAATGAAATGAAAGTGAAATGAAAACAAAATCAAAATGAAATGAAATGAAAAGGAAATGAAATTTAAAAAAAAATGAAATAATGTTTTTTTTATAATTTACCGGTAAGTAAAAAAAAATATAACAAAATGAAATGAAAGTGAAATGAAAATGAAAACGAAATCCAAATGAAACGAAAAGGAAATTAAAAAAAAATGAAATGAAAATGAAATAATATGGAAAAAATATTTCAATTAAAAAAATAAAAATAAAAAAAAAATAGAGAAAACGTTTAAAAAGTTACATTTATGGAATGGCAGCTGTCGGCCACCATAATAGTCCGTTAAAAACTTGACAACATATCTTTGAAGGCGTTTAAAGCGAGATTCGTCAGTATTCCTGAAGGGTATGATATCTATAATTGCAGTAGCGACTTCAAACTTTTCTGTTCGTGGTGAAATTGTTTTACTTTGCGAAATATTTGTCAGAAAATGACAGGGCGGGGTTCAGATTTGGCTATGCTGAAACGTTCAGATTGGCGTCAAATGTATCTAGGCTGTAGATGGTGGAGAGATCTGAAACCAGATAGGAGGCAGACGATCGCGTGATCCAGCGTCTGGTATCCGCCTACCCAGACTGCCCGTTGAAACCGTCAGTCCAGCTTCGGAGATCTCTTGCCAATTTATTGAAAAAATATGTCACAAATATACATGTTCTAATTTTGTTATCGAATAACTGGGAATAGAATAACAAAATAATGAATCAGCCTTACGATATAGGAACGTATATCCGGATTGGTAGACATGAATCACCGTGGCGTAACGGGTAACGCGTTCGTCTAGTAACCCAGAGGTCTGTGGATCGAACCCACCCTAGGTGGACGAATTTTTGTTTTCTATCATCTTCACTTAGAATTGATTAGTGAATGGAAATATTATTCATATTTATATTTGTGTGACCAAAATATTTTCTGACTCCACAATATTTTGGATTTCCAGGCAGTAAATAAGAAATCAGTATTTGTTACAGTTGAACAGCTATAACCATTCCAATAAGAACCAACTCGTCATGTAAGATGACAGTAACTTAATCGATGCCTCCATTGTAAAGGTGAAATGGACAACGCTCATTGAATGGGAGATGAAACCAACAAGTGAAAACAATTACGGCGACAGAACCATTTAACGGCTTTATTGAGGGGAAAAATTATTTGATCGATATCTCTAAAAATATCATGGCTACAGTCTTAAAATTTCATATGCAAATACATATATATATTGTCTCAGTAATACGTAAAAATAGCGGATGAGCAGTTCAATAATGGGATGAAAAAAGCAGAAAATTTCCTAAATCGTCAAAAATCTCATATTCTTTCTCCACTCTTTTTTTGAGATGAAGTAAGTTTCTGTTGCTTCATGTAATGACCTATATTGCTATGCAAATTTCCAGTTCAAATGCTCAATAGTTTTTAGAGTATGACCTTGTATTTGTAAAACTGCCAATGCCCACAACTGAAGAACCAAGGTCAATAACAGGTGGAAAATTCAGTGACAACATACTGGTATAATGGGGAACATTTGTCCCAAAGTACAGATGCACATTGTTTTGGACAAAATTACATATGACACTTTTTACATTCTGCGATATTCATGGTTAAGGTCTCATCGGATCCTGTTGTAATCAGTACCAAAATGAGACAATTCAGTGTTTGATGTTATGTTATTGTCTCATGGCGCTCAGTGACATAGTTGTGTTTGAATTGGAAGCGGAATTTTCGATTTTTGGCCCTGTGTACCTGGGGAACCAAGGTCAATATCAGGTTGCCATTTCAATGACGTCATACCTTTGTCGCGAGGAACATTTGTACAAGATTACAGATTCCTCTGAGATATCGTTTTTGAGAAAATCAAATGAAATCCTTTTCACGTTTGGTGATATTCAAGATGACGGTCAAATTGGATCGTTTCATAATCAATGCCAAAAGACAGACAATTCAGTGTTTCACAATATCTCATTGTTTACTGACTGTCAGTTTGATAGTTTTTTAGCAAACGGAAGCCGTATTTTGAATTTTGCATGCCTACCATTCTAAAGGTAATGGTCGTTGTCGAGATCGAACACTTGGGACCAAATTGTGATGTGGTATAATGTCACATGGCCCAGTTTGCAGTCTGATTGGAAAAGCCGTTCAAGGGTTGACCCCTAAAGTTTCACGTCCTACTGCGACGAATCTATATGTCAAAGGTCAAATTTAAGGTTATATTCTTTTAGGTCACAAAAGTGTCCCTTAACAGTAGAAGAATCGACACCCTGGCTTGTTTCCTTATAAAATGACAGTTTTTGGAAAATATTAAAAGGGAGATTACTACTCTTTCTTGTTATATAATAGATTGAAAATAAAACTACAGCATGGCTATGCATAAGACTTACGAATACTCTAGTATCTTGCAGATCTGCTGTTTCGATTTGGCTGCACACCGACGACACGGAAAACGTCACCAGGGAAGAGAACCCAGAACCTGCTCTTCTGACCTACTTAATTTATTGACTCAGTGTTGGGAATTTCTTAAAACACTTACATTCCAAATCTCAGTCAGATACTCTTATCCGTTTAGTCGGTATTGGTAAAATGAATTTTTACTTTGAGAGCTTATAGGTCAAAAGATCAAAGTCAAAGTCATGTGTCGAGACAATCATGCGTGACCCAAGACAAATACCTATACGTGTGCACAATATCTAAGCAGTACATAAAATCGTTGAGGTCGTTTTGCTCTGTACAAAGAATTGCTCCGAAAATTGGAATAGAATAACAAATAGGTATTTCCAATGGAAATACCTAACTACCGGTACTGCAAATTAGTTCTCTGATGTCCGCCTGGCCCAATATTGTCATATTGATTTTGTTCAAATACAAAATTGTCTCGTGTGAGACCAAAAACGATCCAGGAATACGTTAACAGGATAATTAGACTGCGAATACCCACTATGAACGTCATGAATCTATCCTTATAATTAAATCATTGGCGTAACCTGGGGGTGCGATCGCACCCCCCTTTTTTCATCCAGACATAACTCAACAGACACTATTTACAGGCTCTCAGGACAACAGTATTCCTGTGATGTTCATGCAATAAATATTTCTAATATTCTAAACTTAAATTGACGGGAACTCCGTTTACATCATCACGAAAAAAGCGTTACGCGCGCAAGTTATATGAAGAGGTAAGTCAGAACTGGTCGTACCCAATGACCGTCTTTGCTATTCTGCCTGCCGTCTCTGTCTCTGACATTTTTATGAAACTTCGTCCAAGGAAGATGTCAATATTTCAGGAGGGTGCTCATTAAACTGCATTAACTAACGTAGTATTTCAATTCACAATGGCTTGGTTAAGAGTGGGTGTCTTCGGCGATGTTGTTGTTGTTAATATATTTATATTTTTGTCATCAAGAATATAATTATTTCCCACCTTTTCCTATACCACAATGACAATGGGTATCATAAAAATGCTTTCTATACAACCTACACTGATCTACATATCGCTGCTTTACTATATCTTTGTCTACAATATCCTAGATAAAGATATAGTAGAGGAGGGGTATGTAGATCGGTGTAGGTTGTATAGAAAGCATTTTTATAATATCTATTGTCATTGTGGTATATGAAAAGGTGAGAAATAATTATATTCTTGTCGAAAAAAATATATATATTAACAACAACATCGACGAAGACTCCCACTGTTAACCAAGCCACTGGGCAGCAAGTAACCATAATGACGGACAGGATAGGGTTTTTTCTCACATATTTCCTTTTTACGCCCATCAAATAATTCACTGCTAACAGTTATGGCCAGTTATAAAAACTTATACTTTGTGAAAACATTAAACTTGAAATATGTTTACTACAAGCTCTCACATACTCAAGTGCCTAAATGTTGCTTTAAACAACCAGAAGTATAGCTAGCGCCATCTATACTTTTGAATTAGTAATGTAGATGGCGTTATTTCTGCAAAGATGTTTCCATTATAGGAATTATCACCCCATTGCTCATGGTACGAATTATATCGGTTTCGTCTACACAATGTGTCAGGCTGCTTTATACATACATTTTTATTATTCAGCATCGCAGGAAACCACCATCAATTGCTTTTTCATGGTAAAAGGTCTAGAAAAGAAGTAAAATACACTTCATTACAGAGTTATTTTATTCGCTAGAAATCGCTCAGAACGCGTCTCTAGGAATCTAGACCCCAGGAACTTCCGGGGCCAAAGCGGCCCATGACCCCTCGCCTAAAGTGCTATGAAAGTAGCCCCCCAATCAACAATTGCTTCCGCCGGCCCTGCAATGGCAACTGACCTATACAACTTATGCATTCGAGTGTTCTTTGAAGAATACAAAAACAGACATCAACAAAGGACAAGATTAAGACTGAACTCGAGACAGAATGTCCAACAGAGCAATGGTCGGACGGGAATGGCTACCTCGACAATCATCCTGTATACATCAACATCGTTAGATGTATGTAACTATTTGAATGCGAAGTAACTTTTTCACACTTGAAATGATACTGTTCACTTGTATCATTTTACGTCAATCTAAAAGAAGTCCGTCTGATAAAAGCCGGGAAAACAGCTCAGATCGCACCTGCGGTCGTTTGAGACCCCGGAGCTTCTGGGCCTAAAGCGGCCCCTGGACCCTCGCCCTATGTCCTGGGATAGTCGCACCCCTCTTTGTGATTGGCTGGTTTCGCCACTGTAAATGGGGTAATTGTGTAGGTTTTAATAATATGATCGGGAACTGTGGGTGTTTTATTTTTACGCACTCCAAAACTGCTGATTGGAATAGGTTGAAATTGACGGTTAGACTCGGAGTGTGATATGTAGGATTTTTATCTGGTTTTAACCTGGGGTGGGCTGTCCACGCCCACATTGTGTTTTTCCATGTAATAAATTTATATACGTTAAACCATGCAAAGTCATTGGAGAACCTGGGAAGTACAATTATGCTGAGGCTATATATGTAGTATGCTCAAGATAACCAATGCTTGCTAGGACTATGTAGACTGAGTCAGACAGCTAAATTTTAGTGTCAGATCTGACATTCAGTGACTGCCCATCGTCGCAATTGTGTTTTCTTACGAGTATATGTTTTTACGACCAACCATATGGAGCTGTTGGAGATTGTACATAGGCCGTATGTATACTGTGCCTATGTTGAAAGAAATCTGTTAAATTCAAGAAGCCAGAAGAAACAGAATTGGCACCTGAAGTGGCACCGCCACCAGTTCAGAAAATGTTTGCCAGTGACTGGAAAACCATTGTGAGAAGGTTATTCATAACCTACCTAAATTGCATTTCCCTCATATCACGATCGATTTGTCAGACGTATTTCATAACAAACTAAATTCGTGAGATCTGATCAGCTACATTTTATTTTCACATTTTTGGGTATTTGACACAATAACTAAGAGGAAACTGCGTTCGGCACTATTAGACAGTGTGCCCACCATAGACCCCCTCCCCCTCGGAAATTTCTCTGAAGGTGATGTTTTCAGACACCCTGGCTCAGGTACTATCATAATCCGATTGTTTTTGAAAAATTGTTTGGTGGGTGTGGACTAGACACGCATTTTCGTGACCCCACCCTCATCATGAGTAAAATCCCAATTTTCGTAATTGGCCCGTTACTATGGTCTCATTCAACTGACTATAATATTATGTCTACGTTGCTTATTCACTTTAGTAAGTGAAAAAAAAATATAATAGTGTGTTGGTATTCTTGAAAATTGATACTACTGCCGCCCCAAACTCTAATATGACGTCCAATATGGCCGCCATATTCTTCAAAATTGCAGATTTCCCACAACCCCCGTTATATATTCTTAAAGATGAGTGTATGAAACTTCACGATTGGAACTCTTGAATATATAAGGTGAATTAGCGTTCATACTGGAGTACCTGAGAATAGCATTTTGCATAATTGAAGAACTCTAGGAACAGTTAATTATGATTTCTTTGATCATGGATCAGTTCAAAATGGCGTCCATGACAAATCTTGAAATAATCGAGTTTTTCTATGTGCACAAATGCAGGAAATTTATGCGGTATGTTATATCGGGCAGAAGGACTTTAAATTAGTCTAAAATAATTAAGTTTTGTATGAAGAGATTGGATTTCAACCGAAAAAATAATAAATAAAAATAATGTCTTGAATTCTACTTGTAACATGGCATATTTTCAGGTGAAGAATAAGCAGATAAATTCAGCTGGGCGCAAGGTGTTAGGCTATGACGAGAGACTCCTTGCTTGCGATGAATATGTACAATAATGCCTTCAACTACACGAGCAACATTAAAAAGCATGACCCCACATGGCTGCCATCTTGCATTTGACCATCATATTTTGATCTTGGGGAAATTCAAATAGATTCAAAATGGGCGTAAGTTGTTAGATTATGCTTTGAGATCCCGTGGTTATGAGAAATTTGCACAACGAGCTAAGAATAGTGCCTTGAACTGTACGAGCAACATGAATACATATGAATTTCAGATGACCTACAATGACCTTGCAGCCATTTTTAATTTGAATGTCATATCTTCATCTTAGAGATATGCAAATATATTCAAAATGGGCATGAGATGTTAGGCTATGGTAAGAGATCTCTCCGTTTTGGCAAATTTGCATGATGAGCTAAGAATAATGCCTTGTACTATACGAGTTACGCGGAAGAGCTGGATTTTAGTTGACCGCACACTGCTGCCATCTTGAATTGACCATCATATTTTGATCTTGTGGATATACATATCCTTACGTTTTAAAAAATTACACAGTGAGCTAATAATAATGCATTGAACTATATGAGCAACATGACAAAAAAGTGTGATTTTAGATGACCCCATATGGCCGTCATTTTGAATTTTACCATCATTTGCAATGTATATAATATGTCCCCCAGCATCCGTGCCAAAACCCCTACGATGCTTAGCGAGAAGATTCTCAAGCGATGTCTGCCAAGCTCCTTATTGTATGAAAAAATACCATTGATCCAATTCTTTGTCCTGTTGAAATAATGCTATAGGCAGTTGTATATACGTGTTTATCTGGTTCCGAACTGGTCTGATGATTAGAATGTTATGGTTATTTTAATTCGCCGGTGTCGAGAACACAGCGTTCATATCACTCTGGGGGGTTTTTCTCATCACGCCTCAAAATAGTATCTCCTTCAACTGCGTGCCTATCAAAGACTTGAGTTACAAAAACAAAACGTCGTCTTATCCTCCGCTGCACGTGATTTAACTCCGACCACCTTCTACACATCGCGCCCTCCCCGCTTGCTCATCGCCGAAAATAGCCTCGAATCCTAGACTACCGGAGTCGACCAGGTGCCTTCTGACGACCCTTCCAAAGTGCACTCTTTCAAACAGACCCCTTTAGAACGCTTCCACCATCAGTGCAGCCCCTTGACTACTTACAATAGATAAATTTCACGTCGTACGAATTTCAATATGGTATGCACAATTATGAGTTATAATGAACACATGTAGTTTCATATCAAATACCCGGTATACCCCTTGTATACCTGGGTGACGTATGTACATTTAAATAAGAGAAGAAAGTTCAGTTCTCCCAGATTGGTTGAGACAGGCCATTCGCTGGCGGCACTGACCTTGTTTGGCTCAGGAGCAATGGCATCGTTTGAGCACACATGACCTAGATGGGTCACTCTGGGTTGAAAGGACTTGAATTCGTTCGGATCAAAGGCCGAATGCTCTTAATCTACCTAATACCCGAAAAAGGCTTTCCTCGTGCTCTTCTGAGATCGAGGCAAATATGATTAGGTCATATATTTTGACAGCCAACTACTTCAGGTTCATGCTACCTACACAGCCACTGACATGTCAATGGGATGTTTACAGTTTGGAATGAAATATTTATTTTCCCTATTCTCAGTAATATTAGATGAAATGAGTTAGTTAAAAACAAGCAAAACAATAATCCCGGACATTATGTTCCATCACAATAGATCGCTTGATCACCTAGACTGCATGAAAACACGGTGTTAACCGGTACCAATTTCACTGAAACAAGACAGGAATGGGTGGTGCCCGATTTCACTACTACCGAGATTAAGACAATAATAGAATTCCACTGGCCATAAATATTGCGAGTGCGCGTCAATTACACGGAGGAATTACGTGAAATTTACGGACAATATTTTGGGTACATTCACCGAATTTCAGTTTCCAGCACTTTATTTGAATATCAACTAATCGCATAGCTAGCCTGTCCGATAAATTCGAAGTACGAACATTGCTCGACAGGCTGAATCAGAGTATTAGGTCCTTTTTACTCCCAGCAAAAGCGAATAAAGGGAATGTTATAGCCCAGCTCATGAAAATCAGGATAATACGGTAAATCATGAAACCTTCCATCAACAAAATGAATGCAATTGAACATAAGCCTGAATCTCTGTACATAGCTCAACAATGTAGTTAGCTAATCCTGTCAAATTCGGTTGCATAGTAATACCTGTATAATTTAAAATTCGGTGGTATAAATAGAGGTAATTCAATCATCCGATGGTAATATACCATGCTGTGAGAGCAACAGTTGGTCAATGTTATGGTGGATTTCATGGGAAATTGCTCAGTGGCTGACTTAATTGGTTGTAACTGCGCCGCTGAGTCGGACTGTACATTCACCTACATTGTACAATTTTCCGTCTGTAGGACGATAGGCGAAATGACGCATGATACCCCAGACAATAATGTCGTGAAAACGTGAGAATGTTTTGGCATATTTTAAGACATTATATTACGGAAATATCTACCGCTATCTATCATCATGAACCTCCGAAACATAGAGAATTCATAATGTGCTGCCTTAAAGCATCACCTTTTGGGTTTGGAAGAGCATAGTCAGATGCATAAAAGGCGATCTCCTAAAAGAGCCCCACGTCCTGAGAACATGTACGAAAACAAGACGTCTGCTTCCGCGGTGAATTGCCCACCCGAAATCTGCACTCGAACATATGATAATCAAAGAATAAATTCAAAGAACGAGTACCTTATGTTGTTTAATATTGCGTTCAGAAACCGCTGTGTAACTAGTTGATTAACACAACATGTGAAGAACAATATATGGTCTGAAAACAGTGGGGTGTGGACACTCCTGGAGAGTGGGCATACATGAAAGGGGTTATGGGGAACAAGGCTAAACAACAGCAATGGTGGGTGGTTACAATGTAAGGACTGGCTTAAATAATCTGATGTAGAATGGTAGTACATGTGGCATGCTGGTTATGAAGAGTAGATAAACAAGCAGCCAGAGGATGCTAAGTCCCCCGCCGAAATGGCAGCAATATTGTTTAGCATTGTTGGTCTCGGGGGATATACATGAGGAAGGCAACTGCTACTTCATAGGCGTTGGATGCGGAAGGGCCTTTCTGCCTTCCCAAGTTTTAAAACCAACTCAGAACGATTGACTGAACGTTTTTTTTTTGCTTCTATAATATAGTTTCCATGCAGTGAAGCATGGAAATTAAGCGACTCCAAGTGACATATTATCTGCAAACCAAATTTGACGAGAAGCTGAATGCATCCTCAACCTATTGTCTGGAAACCAAATTTTAAATTTGCCACCAGGTGTCGCCACATGCAGGTGCAAGTGGGCGAAATGCAATCCCAAGGATCATCTCATGACATGGTGTATCAGCATACAAACTTTGGGAAGAATCTGAAAAGGGGTTATTGCCCGGAAACCTAATTTAGATTTGTATGCACAAGTGTGCGAAAGACAATCCCAAGCGACATCTTATGGCATATGAATACCAAATTTGAGAAGAATCCGATGAGCAGTTGTCAAATTATTGCCAGGTGGTGCTACCTGTAAGCACAAGTGGGCGAAACGCAATCCCAAGCGACATCATATGTCATGATATATTCATACCAGATTTAAGAAGAATCTGACGAGCGGTTCTTACAGTAAGCGTACAGCTGCATTCATATGGACAGTATGAAGAAAACTTGACATAATTTAATGGTTTGTTCCTATGACATTTGTGTTTTTGTTTGTCGACGCTATATTCTGTAAAGACCGTTATAATACAGCAATTTCATTTCACTCCGGTTAATTCAGTATTAGGTGATCACATCCAACCGTAAAACGACATAGGAGCATGCATGATCGTAGTCTATATTTTTTTCCTTTTATGCTCTTTTAGACAGCCAACACCTTATTGAAGTAACGTAAATATCAGCTTTTAAACTGGAGTCCGACTTCATCTCTGGTATTAAGCAGCACAGAAACAGATAATCTGGGAATGCGCCCTAATACCAACACGGGTTAGGACGACGAACGGCACGGCATGCCATGCCGTTCTCGAGGAGAGAGAGCGGCATATCCCGCCCCGTTCGGATCTACTCACTATGCCGACGAGAGCTCTGAGTCGGTCATGCCGTATCCCGTTCCAATCGCCCTGGAATGCCGTTCCTATGAAGGAATGCATGCCCCAAAATCGAGAAGCTCCCTAAGTGCAAGTGAATGAAAGGCAAATTCCATGCAACATCTCCTGGCATGGTACATGCATGATAAATTTGAGAAGAATCCGATGAGCATGCAGTTCTCAAGTTATTGGCCAAAATCAAATTTCAGATTTTGTCATCAGGTGGCGTCACTTTCTGAGCAGAAGTGGATAACGCAATCCCAAGCAACATCTCATGGCAAGGTACAATGTATATGCATGCCTAATTTGGGAAGAATTTGATGACCAGTTCTCGAGTTATTGCCCGGAAACCAAATTTCGAGCAACATTTCAAAGTTATTGCTTGCAGCACAAAAGAACGGAGAGAACCCTAATGGCGCCACCTACAGGCAGATCTTTCTGAAACGCAATACCAATCAACATCTTGTCACAAGGAATGCATATGCCAAATATTGAAGAAACTAGATACAGTCGATGGAATACGATTGGAGGCATGCCTTTTGCATCTTTAGTAAAAGAAACATTCATTATATAATTTGTGAAGAAAGTAAAAACGTAAAACTTAGAAAAAACCTCATTTAACATAGCCCCATAAGATGTCTTGAGGGTAGGGACCCACATACCAAATTTAAAACAATCCATTAAGGTCCAACAGTTACTGCCCGGAAATGCAATTTTACCTTGGTTCTCAGGTAGCGCCATGTGTAGGCAGATAGGCATAAAAAATAATCCCAACCGAGATCTTGAGGCAAGATCCCTTGACATTGGAAATAGAAAATGTTAACTTGGCCTACAGGTGGCGCCACCTATGAGCACAAGAAAAATAATACCAAGTGAAACCTTCAGGTAAGGTACATGTATACCAAACTTGGAAAGTATTAAAAAGTTATTGTCCGGAAACATAATTTTAAATTTGCCCCCCAGGTGGCACCACCCATATGTGAATCAGCATGAAAAACAATGCCAAACGAGAAATTCAGGCGAGGTACCTACACACCAAATTTGGAATGAATCGGTTCAGGTTTTCCAAAGTTATTGTCTGGAAACACTTAACTTAGCTTTCATAGCCAGAGATATACGGCAATCTGCGTCTTCAGGAAATATAATACCATCAAAAATCATTAAAGTATGTCAAGATATAGCGTATTTTCGGTTGTATCGTCCGGTGAACATAATCGAAACCTCTCAAGATCGGCTTTTCTTGAAACTCAACTACTTAGATAAAGGACTGGACATCATTAATTTACCTCGAATCCTGAATGATCCAGAGGTACGCAACGCTGTACCAAACTATTTTAAGTTCACAGAACCTCCTTGCATTTCATATAAGTACACTAAATCTATAGCTACCAAAATATTCAATTACTCCAGTGCTGTCCAGGAGTTTGACTGGAACTTATACACGTCAGGAGGCTATAGTTGTGATTGTGAATCGTCGAACTTTATCTATACACCATGCAGACATATTGTGACTGGTGACCTTGATGTGGTGAGTGATAAGGATCTGAAATTACTCCTGATGAAAGGACCTAAATATAGAGAGCCAAGAAGAATAAATCTGCAGGCCGACCAGAAGATAGTCCTGTCTGCATTGGAACAGTACGTTATTCATTGGTCTAAGCGAGAAAAAGTTGAACCTACAGTACTCGCTGATTGGCTGGACCTCACCAAGAGCAAGGTCGTTGAAACAATCCGCCATATTGACAGAAGTACTCTTCCCCAAGCAAAACCAGTACTGAGAAGCCTCAATTCGCAAGAAGTTCTAGCAAATCTCCAGAGTAAATTCGTCATAGTCCCAGCAGACAAAGCTCCGAATAATATAATATTCATATGTAAATATTACTATTACCAGCTGCTGGTTAAAGAATTGAGTGTAGACATACCTTCATCAAATACGTCTACTTACTCCCAAACTGCATTTACTCTGGAAGATTTATTTAACAATCACAAAAAGTTTCTCAGGCAAAGAGGTATTTGTCTTCCAACTAATCATAACGACATACCAAAACTATACTGGACTCCCAAAATGCATAAATCACCATACAAAGCTAGATTCATAGCTGGTTCTAGAAGCTGCACCACCAAGCTTCTTTCAGCCCTATTGACGAGGGCCCTTCAGGAGGTAAAAGCATTTTGGGAAAGGTATTGCGCCAGTATATCTAAGAACTCTGGCGTTGAATGTATGTGGATATTGAAAAACTCAAAATGTCTTACGGAAGAACTTGATGCTAAAGGTCACATACCGTACAGACATGTATCCGCATGGGATTTCTCGACTCTATACTACAATCCCTCATCAGGACCTTATTGGCCGTCTAAGTTCATTAATAGTATCTGTGTTCAAGAAAACTGATCGTAGATATATTAATGTCGGAAGCCATAAAGCATTCTTTAGCTCTACTACATACAAGAGATATCATTCATGGGATGTTTCTTTCTTTATAGAGTTGCTTGAATTTCTCATTAAAAATATCTATGTGAAATTTGGCAACACAATATATCAGCAGCATATAGGTATTCCAATGGGTACTAATTGTGCACCCCTGTTGGCTGACCTGTATCTGTTCTCTTATGAATATGACTATATGCAGGCGCTTTCAAAAACCGATCCATTCAAGCCCGTTCCTTCTCATTCACCAAACGCTATATAGACGATCTTCTCGCTGTGGATAATCGCTATATAGATGACGCAGTGAAGGATATATATCCACCTTCACTGGATTTGAAGGAAACTACAGATAGCCCTACAGGCACATCTTATTTAGATCTCTATCTCTATAAAAATGAAGCGGGCTTTCTCTCTCGTCGACTTTATGACAAAAGAGATGATTACAATTTCGACATCGTAAACTATCCCTTTCTGGATAGTAATATTCCAGTGGGACCTGCATATGGCGTATACATATCTCGCTTAGTAGCATTTGCTAGATCCTGTGTTAAATGTGACGATTTTAATCAACGTCACATAACATTGGTGCAGAAACTTAAAAAACAGGGCTATTCCACCAAGCGCCTACACTCAAAGTTTCTCAAATTTGGCGATACATATCGCATGCTGATAGCAAAATACGAACGTAGCGTACAAGATCTATGGCGCTACGTTTCGTAACTTGTGTCTAATTCCGCTTAACCCGGGGCTAGGGGCCGTATGAACCCATGTACTTCAAGATCCTCATAGTACTCATATGAACAGTCACAATCAAAGCGTGACTGAGATACATCATTCTTTAGATGACGACTTTACAACGAATATTATGGATTAAGAATACTGATCAGCGATACGGATTTGATATTTTTTGAACATCATGATGTCTTGCCGGCATCATTGAAAACTGTTGACCGCTTCTCTTGCAGGAAACAAGCCTATGTTTATGTATACTATGATTGTCTTTTTGAATTTGGTGCTAATACTGTTATATGGAAAATGGAATAGGTCTTTGGATTATGGACGCGGATATTCTCTAATGGACGACGGCTGGATTATGAATGACGGACTAGACGCTTGTAATCTTGAAATAGTCGCAGACCTATAATTTAGGTTGTCTTGATGCAATATTAACTTGCCGATATTTCAATAAAGGAATGATAAAAAAAAGATTTTGAAAACGTTCTTGTACCGTACACTAAATCTTACATTTTCAAAAGTGGGTTCACAGCGAGATGAGATCATCTATTAATCGCCCATATTTATTGGGATAATATTGTTCATCAAAGCTGCACAATTTGAAAATACTTTCAAACAGGGTATCTATTTGTTATCTTAAATTTTACTGGATCAGACTTTTGAAGATATTCTTCGTTGAAAGTAAAAAACGTTATTATTTGAATATTCAACAGATCTGCGTTAATATTGAATAATATTGCTTCGAGTCAACTTAAGTTTTATGTGTGTGGATTTTCAGCTTGTCAACTTTTTTAATCTTATTACAACAGAATCATACCACAAATAAATGACCCCAATTGTATACATTTAAATCTGTAGTTTCAGATGAATATGTACATTAAGTTTTCTAAGTGGACGCAATCTGCTCATTCTTGAACGCACGCATTTCATGGTCTTACCATCTCCACGAAGAAATGCAGTTTAAACGAACATGACTTGAGTGGGAATAAACATCTGGTCACTGATCTAAGCGACAACGGCTGTGTTTGAATGTCCACGCTTGAACAACAATCGTAATATGTACGCAGTTTCTTCCATGGTTTTATTGCACTATAATAGGCTCTGTTTTTTTTCTTGGAAAAAGTAGTTTTTCGGTTGTAAAACATCAGTCTGTTCAGTATCAAATTTGGCTTACCAAGGAACCATTGGAAACAATATCTGTGTTGCACTGAAAAAAATTGCCTATCCAAATTTTGGAAAATACCAACAAAGAGCATGAAACCCCATACAGCAAGAAACGATGAAAACGAGCCAAAAACATGAAAAACTAAGAGTATACGGTCTCTCTTCTACGGCAGTAACATACACACGTCTCTCCATGAACGATGTCGTTACGGATCGATCACAGGCAGGAGATTAATGGATATATCTCCTATCTCGAAAGAGAACGATTTGGGAACGAATTTTTCATACCTTCCCTCTGATGATCAACGTTATGGGGCGTCACCAGAAACCTCTTTCGTAACGCGTAAACTAAGCGACTTTAAATTAAACGTCAGGTCTGTGATCTACGTGTATCCCTATACAAATAACGGAATTCTTTTACCCTAGTATTTAATGAAGCCATGATAGAGCCGTGGATCAAGCGCTGAACTGCCGATCATCTAAGTAATTATCCGGGTATGTACTAGACAATGATGGTCTATTTATTAATTATTTATGATGCGATTACATTCAGAATACCAAGGCTTGTATGCAGCGCTATTATGACTTGTCAGGTATATGTCTTCCTCTAGCATGTAAGACTAGCTTTTCCTTCCTAGCTGATTAGATCAGGAAAAGAATTCTACACATACTTTCAAACTCCCTAATTGATTAGTGTATTAAAGCCACACAAGCCTTATGAGAATCTGTATTAATGTTATTTTTCATTATTGTAGCAAGAGTTGAAGGGATATATGGGTTATGAGCATAAGCCTTTAGGCGAATTGAATCAAAGATGACACCCTTTATCCACAATATATCGATCAGCCCGATATGGCCTTGAGCCGGAGTAATTGAAATGAGTCATACAATACATATGGCGTATACATATATCTAATAACGATCATCAGATCCTGAGACCAGACGTTGCGTACAATCACACTTATCTTATATATGGTGGACGTTCACCGCCTATACAACGGCATTTAGGACCTTAAGAACTCGCGTTCTTTATCGCTCACTTATCATGTACGCGGTTAAACTTAACCGCATATACATCGGCATTTGGGGCCATAAAACTTCTTGTTAGTTATTGCACACTTACCTTGTACATGTTGAAACTTCATCGCCTGCGCCGATGCATGTGAGGGCCATAAATTTCCTTGTTATCGCAAATTTATTTCGCATATGGTGAAAAATCGCCACATTTACGAAAATATCATGTCAGCTATTCGACTCTTGTATCTAATTCCAATATGCCATTATATATAAGTATATCGTCGATGATAGGGCGACTTGGCATGGACTCTAATAGTAACTCATCAGGTGGCGCGATACATACGGAGAGTATGGCAACGTAAGTCACTAAACATTTGAGCTCACTATCCCCATCTTCAGTTTATCCAGCCATTTTTACGTTCTCACTTCGAACCTGCCTTGATTTATCTGACTCCCTTCAGTGTTCAAAATCCGAGGTGTAAATTTCACCCACGAACGTTCGACGAACCAATCAGATCCTATACACCGATTGTGTGTAGAGGTATTGCGCCACTATTTCTAAAAACTCTGGCGTTCAATATATGTCAATATTGAAAGACTCAAAATGTCTTACGGAAGAACTTGATGCTAAAGGTCACATACCGTACAGACATGTATCCACATGGTATTTCTCGACTCTCTATACTACAATCCCGCATCAGGACCTTACTGACCGTCTAAGTTCATTAATAGTATATGTGTTCAAGAAAACTGATCGTAGATATATTAACGTCGGAAGCCATAAAGCATTCTTTAGCTCTACTACATACAAGAGATATCATTCATGGGATGTTTCTTTCTTTATAGAGTTGCTTGAAATTCTCAGTAAAAATATCTATGTGAAATTTGGCAACACAATATATCAGCAGCATATAGGTATTCCAATGGGTACTAATTGTGCTCCCCTGTTGGCTGACGAATATGACTATATGCAGGCGCTTTCAAAAACCGATCCATTCAAAGCCCGTTCCTTCTCATTCACCAAACGTTGTATAGACGATCTTCTTGCTGTGAATAATCGCTATATAAATGGCACAGTGAAGGATATATATCCACCTTCACTGGATTTGAAGGAAACTACAGATAGCCCTACAGGCACATCATATTTAGATCTATATCTCTATAAAAATGAAGCGGGCATTCTCTCTCGTCGACTTTATGACCAAAGAGATTATTAAAATTTCGACATCGTAAACTATCCCTTTCTGGGCAGTAATATTCCAGTGGGACCTGCATATGGCGTATACATTATCTCGCCTAGTAGCATTTGCTAGATCCTGTGTTAAATGTGACGATTTTAATCAACGTCACAAAACATTGTTGCAGAAACTTATAAAACAGGGCTATTTCACCAAGCGCCTCCACATAAAGTTTCTCAAATTTGGTGATACTTATTGCATGCTAATAGCAAAATACGAGCGTAGCGTGCAAGATCTATGGCGTTACGTTTTGAAACTTGTGCCTAATTCCGCTTAACCCGGGGCTAGGGGCCGTATGAACCCATGTACTTCAAGATCCTCACGGTGCTCATATGAACAGTCACAATCAAAGCGTGACTGAGATACATCATTCTCTAGATGACGCATTTACAACGATTATTGTGGATTAAGAATACTGATCAGCGATACGGATTTTATATTTTTGGAACATCATGATGTCTTGTCGGTATCATTGAAAACTGTTGACCGCTTCACTCTTGTAGGAAACTAGTCTATGTTTATGTATACTATGATTGTCTTTTTGAATTTGGTGCTAATACTGTTATATAGAATATGGAATAGGTCTTTGGTCTTGGGATGCGGATATTTTTTAATGGACGACGGCTGAATTATGAATGACGGAGTAGACGCTTGTAATCATCAAGTAGCGGCGTCATTGCTCCTAATATGGTGCTTGTATTAGCCCACTATACTGGGCAGCCAATCAATAACACGACCCATTTCGCGATTCAAATGTTTTCGAGGTCAGTGATGTCTCGTGCCTATTTATAAGTTCTTTGAACATTGAAGGGAGCCAGACATATCAAGGGAAGTTCGAAGTGGGAACGTCGATTGGCTTGATAAAATGAAGATGACGATCCCGAGGACAGAGATCTTTGTTTCAAATAACATAAATGGTCATCAGTGTTGCTTTCTCATTATACAACGTTGCATATCTAGTCATCATAGCCAGTGTCCTATTGTATTGGCCCACTGAGTTTCATATATAGAGATATGTTTACGCCTAATAACTCAAAACCACAGGATTTTTTCCGGAATATAGTCTTTATATCGGCACCTCCTCCCACTTCCTTTATATGCGTTGTAATTTTTACCTGTATTTGGCGAGATTCCGCTGGTGGACGTTTCGTTCCCGAGGCCCGCCCCCTGTACAGACCTTTTGGTCTTTGATATATGTTGGCATTGTGGGAAGTTTATGCTGGGTCGACATCGGGCTTTACAGACTAGTCTTTTGTGTTAAATGCCGTCATTTTTATCTGATGACGATACAACTCACCAATCCGCAGTGTACGAGTTGTCACAGTGACACAGCTCACCAATTATCAATATACGAGTTGTCAGAGCATTTCCATCATAGCTCTCTATATTTGTATCTAATACGCTTATGCCGGTGATAGGGGCTGTGTGGTCATGTCATTCAAGTTGCCGCATGAACAGGCACAATAGAAGCGTACCTGAGATACAAAACGTATCACGAATCGTCAGATTCTTGGTATGTGCTTCAGAATAGTTTAACCAGAAGACTATACTGTGAAGTCATATGACTCTGTCAGTATGTCGGCACCTCTTCCCACTTCACTTATATGCGTTGTAATTTTGCCCAGATGCGTTGTATCTAGATTTGAGTCATTGACTGTTGGCAAAACTACGGCAATATTTCCATATGTCTGTGTGCAAATCAGAAACAAAATAATAGAACGTAACATACAAGTGTCGAGTCCGACATTGAGTTGGCAATTGGTAAAGAATTTCCGCATCCATAATAGAAGAACCATATTCGCATGACATTCGCATGTCAGCAACCTTGTCAAATTCATACACATATGAATACAGACAAGCTTGTTCATTGCAAGAAACTATCAAAAGTTTCCAATGTTGCCCACAGCAAATTACAGGTGAAAAGTATGTCTGTTGTTCATGACACTGATAACGAAATGAAATAGTGTACGATGTTTGAAAGAAGCATACAATACACGTTTGAATGCTTTGAGTGGCACTTCCAAAGTTTTCGAAACTAAATTACCATTTTACCATTACCATTACTAAATTAGGTACTCCTGTAAATTAGCACGTCTGTATGGATCGAATTCCAGCATCAATTCGAATAAAGCAATAATGGAAGACATCGCGTGTCAGTGTGGGTTGACCTCAACAAATCCGAGCCTGATAACATCCTAGAGTAACATAATTAAGGCCTGTCAATCTAAGAAGCTGTAATATTTGTTAGGAGTAATTGATCCGTGTTTTAGATAAGAACATGGGAGCTATTACAACATTACCATACCGTATTTCAATAATAATCCTGTGTTTTTATTCAAGGCCGATGTAATGTCTACTGGCATTGCTACTAAGCGACAGATTGATTTCAGAAGGAATGCCGCCATACTTCCTGGCGAATATTAATAAAAATCATATCAGCTTTGCCCACGTGATCGTCATTCATAATTCAGCCGTCGTCCATTAAAGAATACCCGCGTCCATAATCCGAAGACCTATTCCTAACAGCATTAGCAACAAATTCGAAAAGACAATCGTAGTACACATAAACATAGGCTAATTTCCTGCAAGAGAGAAGCGGTGAACAGTTTTCAATGATGCCGGCAAGACAAAAATATCAAATCCGTATCGCTGATCAGTATTCTTAATCCATAATATTCGTTGTAAAGTCATCTAGAGAATGATGTATCTCGGTCACGCTTTGATTGTGACGGTCCATATGAGAACCATGAGGATCTTGAAGTCCATGGGTTCATACGGCCACTAGCCCCGGGTTAAGCGGAATTAGACACAAGTTACGAAACGTAACGCCATAGATCTTGCACGCTACGTTCGTATTTCGCTATCAGCATGCGATATATATCGCCTAATTCGAGAAACTTTGAGTACTAATTGTGCACCCCTGTTGACTGACCTGTATCTGTTCTCCTATGAATATGACTATATGCAGGACACCAAGCGCTCCACTCAAAGTTTCTCAAATTTGGCTGATAGCAAAATACGACTATAGCGTGCAAGATCTATGCAGGAAACAAGCCTATGTTTATGTATATTATGATTGTCTTTTTGAATTTGGTGCTAATACGTGTTATATGGAATATGGAATAGGTCTTTGGATTATGGACGCGGATATTCTCTAATGGACGACGGCTGGATTATGAATGACGGACTAGACGCTTGTAATATGAAGTATCCCTAGCCCCGGCTTAAGCGGAATTAAATACGCTAGCTCGGGAGCTGTGATGGCAGATCAGTCATGGACGTCTGATGGAGTAAACGCCTTAACATGGGGTAACCTGGTTAATGCAAGAAAATGCAAGAGATATAGGTCTAAATATGATGTGACTGTAGGGCTATCTGTAGTTTCTTTCAAATCCAGTGAAGATGGATATATGTCCTTCACTGCGTCATTTATATAGCGATTATCCACAGCGATAAGATCGTCTATATAGCGTTTGGTGAATGAGAAGGAACGGACTTTAAATGGATCGATTTTTTGAAAGCGCCTGAATATAGTCATATTCACAAGAGAAACAATATAGTTCAGTCAACAGGGGTGCACACTTAGTACTCATTAGGGTACCTATATGATGTTGATATACATGTATTGTGTTACCAAATTTCACATAGATATTTTTAATGACAAATTCAAGCAACTCTACAAACAAAAAACATAATTCTCCTGTATATTGTAGAGCTAAAAATGCTTTATGACTTTACGATCAGTTTTTTGAACACAGGTAGTTTTAATGAACGCAGACGGTCAATAAGGTCCTGATGAGGGATTGTAGTATAGAGAGTCGATAAATCCCATGTGGTAATAGTAATATTTACATTTGAATATTATATTATTTGGAGCTTTGTCTGCTGGGACTATGACGAAATTACTCTGGACATTTGCTAGAACTGTTTGCGAATTGAGGTTTCTCAGTACTTGTTTTGCTTGGGGAAGGGTACTTCTGTCAATATGGCGGATTGTTTCAACGACCTTGCACTTGGTGAGGTCCAGCCAATCAGCGAGTACTGTAGGTTCGACTTTTTCTCGCTTAGACCAATCAATAACGTACTGTTCCAAAGCAGACAGGACTATCTGCTGGTCGGCCTTCAAATTTATTCTTCGCGGCTCTCTATATTTAGGTCCCTTCATCAGGAGTAATCTTAGGTCCTTATCACTCATCACATCAAGGTTACCATTCACTATATGTTGCATGGCGTATAGATAAAGTTCGATGATTCACAATCACAACTATAGCCTCCCAATGCGTATAAGTTCCAGTCAAACTTCTTGACAGCATTAGAGTAATTGTATATTTTGGTGGCTATAGATTCAGTATACTTATATGGAATGCAAGGAGGTTCTGTGAACTTAAAATAGTTTGGTACAGCGTTGCGTACCTCTGGATCATTCAGGATTCGAGGTAAATTAATAATGTCCAGTCCTTTATCAAAGTAGTTGAGTTTCAAGAAAAGCTGATCTTGGGATTTTTCGATTATGTTCACTGGACGATACAACCGAACATAGGCTACATCTTGACATACTTTAGTGATTTTGGGTGGTGTTATACTTCCTGAAGACGAAGATTATTGTATATCTCTGGCTATTTGATTTAAAGCTCTCAGAGGTAACGCATGCTGGACTGTACGTAAGCTATGTAAGCTATGTATAAGAAATTTAAAGTGATATGATCGTGAATCATCGTAATATTTAATTTTCTTCAACTATGGCTGCGAATTCTCCGTTGATGGGGTTTGAATAGCTGGGTAATATTGGATATATTTAAACGGCGGTTTGTAACATTGCCGAACCCACTGGCATTATCAATTAAACCATAAGGAAACACTGACCCAAGTTCTAGCATCCAGAATAGTTCCTGCTCCCGGATTTTTCTCTCAAATGGATAGACGACGTCTATGATCTGAATAATAAAGTTGTCTCAGCCATGGTCAGGTCCAGAAAAATGCTTGCCTATAAGCAATTTACATTTTCCTAACGGATTTTGTGTGACCATTCTCCCTAAGATGGAGACTTTGGGTGGTCTTGGCAACATACTGTTGACCACATTTCTTACAGGAAACTATACAAATACAGTTTGTAGTAGAACAACTAAGATCAACACACGCGTTTACAGCATATGAGTTACCAGTTAACGCGGAACGAAATGAAGCCGAAGTATTAAAGAGTAGACACGTGAGTCATCCACGGTGTCCACACTTAGAAATCTTAGAAATTACAAGTGTCTGGTCAGTCATTTATAATTCAGCCGTCGTCCATTAAAGAATATCCGCGTCCATAATCCAAAGACCCATTCCATTTTCATATAACAGTATTAGCACCAAATTCGAAAGACAATCATAGTATACATAAACATAGGCTAGTTTCCTGCAATAGAGAAGCGGTCAACAGTTCTCAGTCGTCATCTGAAGAATGATGTATGTCAGTCACGCTTTGATTGTGACTGTTCATATGAGCACCTTGAGGATGTTGAAGTACATGTGTTCACACGGCCCCTAGCCCCAGGTTAAGCGGAATTAGACACAAGTTACGAAACGTAACGCCATATATCTTGCACGCTATGGTCGTATTTTGCTATCAGCCAAATTTGAGAAACTTTGAGTGGAGCGCTTGGTGGCCTGCATATAGTCATATTCATAGGAGAACAGATACAGGTCAGTCAACAGGGGTGCACAATTAGTACCCATTGGAATATCTATATGATGTTGATATATTGTGTTGCCAAATTTCACATAGAGTAGGCTGGGTTAGGCTTCTCTATATCACATGGTCCATAACAAATAAATCCAGTATCAAATGAAGTATGTCGAGGTAATGAGGTAATTCCGTCCATTATACTTGTTGCCAGGTATGGTGGTGTAATAGATAAAAGCACAGTCTTTTTCGCCATATTTTCACTCGTCTTTCCTGAGTTCGAATCCCATAAGGGGTTACAATTTGTTCCTATATTTACGCCATTCCTCAGCTTGACACGATTCAGAAATAAACCAAGAACACATTTCAATGTGTCTGTGAATAATCGTAGCAGGTGAAAGAAAACAAAGATATATTTGTTTATGTAGATATGAATATGTCGCACTGTTATAAAACTATCTCAACGGAAGAGACATTTTCTGCCTGTAGCAATGAATCTTGATGTCGGCTGTGATTTTCAAACACAAAGTTTTATCTGAAGAGCACACGATAACGTATGTAAGAGACTTGAAACGTAGGATATTATGTAGCAGTAAGTAAAGACTGCAGGTTAAATCGACAATGCTGTCGTCGCTGTATGCACAGTTTTTTTTTCTTCCTAAAAGAAAATAAGTACAGGCGAATGAAATAGGCCAGACGCGTTAAATATCAGTTGAACAATTTGAGTGAAGCGACAAAATCTCTTGATGTTTTGATTTACAATGCATGCCGACAGAACTTTTACAAAAGAACTATAAAGAACTGGATATTTGTTAAAAAGGCTGTATGTATATAGATGCCAGTAGATGTATATAGATTTAGATGCCAATAGATGATACATTCACAGCCAAATGTTAAAAGTCAAATAAGAAGCGTGGAATATTCTACTTTCTCGGGATCTCGGGGTTGTTATTGGATGTAGCGCCGTATTTGTAATGCGGTTCAGATAGGTTATATCCTCTCACACTCGAGAGAGAGATTTGACCTTGTCGATGTGACGGTCATCTGCTGCTACAAAATGCTGCTGCAAAATTTGCCTGTGAATACTGTTCTAACGATATGGTGAGACTTGACCATTCAAACGAGATATTTACAAACAAACATTATTGAGAATGGGCGGATCTCCGCATATTGGCTGAGTTACCCCAAGGTATATAACTTCTCAATGACTTTATCAGCACCTTATGTTTCTATTGGCACATCATAACTTGGGATCGTATTGGTGAAACAGTAAACAACGGAGATACGAATTAGATGTCTCCTCGATATCATTGAAGCGTGTTGACCACTTCCCTGTTGTGAGACAGTAGCTTGTGTTTACATATATAATTTAGTTCATGTTTCGTGGAGTTTGGTGCTAAAATGGTCTTATTTATTAAAGTTTTCGGCTACGGTCGCCATGATGGACGACGACTGATCGATGAATATCGGATCTGACGCTTGTAAGACAATACAAGCGATTGTAAGCAATGCTGGTGCAAACATAGAACATCACAATCTGAGAAGAACTCATATCACTCCTTTCTATGTTGTGATACGTCAAGTGGTCCATACAACATGACAATTTACATGTAAGCTCCGAAGACCTTTTCATACCGACGATTTATCTTGCACACTCCATATTATATCGTTGGTCGAAAGGCAGATTCGAATCATATAGATTCTATGAAGTAATTGTTTTATGGTCAGTAACCGACCCATCGCTAAATATACATTGTACGATTCCAAGAAAAGATACATTAGGTAATCTGGTAGATGCAATTTACGTCATGTGTGGCAAGGTTTCATGACGTGAACGATGACGTTAGCTCTATATATTGGAAAGCCAAAGTTGCCTTCGATGATTAGTATCACGCAGTAAACGACTGTCTGTCAAAGGAATTTCCTACAGTGTACATGCTAAAGACTTCAGCACAGAATGATCTGACACATGTTAAGGAATTAACCCTCGTGGGTATACAAAGAACTGCAGTGATGTTGGAAGAAAATGCACTGATGAACAGTGGGAAACCAGCTGATATACATGGGAGGGGGAAAATAACGAATAATGTAACAATAGCAATAGACAGCATAGATTTAACTACAAAGAGACAGCCGACCATAAACAAGTTTATGCTCTAAAGGGCTTGTCTATATACCATGATCCAAAACGAATACAAACCAGTATCAAACGGAATAAATCAACACCCAGACATTTATGTTGCAAAAGGGAAGCTGTCAACAGTTTCTGAAAATAGTGATACTACATCATTTAACCAAATGTATTATTATGGATAGCAACTTCTTTGTTTATCAGCTGACGACGTTCCGCTGTAGTAAATTACAGTGTTTTCAAACATAACAGCGGAGTGACTACAGCGGAACGTTACCAGCTAATGAACAAAGAAATTGATATTGATAATAATTCGTTTGGTTAGTATAGTTTCTATCTTCTGAAATGCCTCTTAACGAGCTTACATCACGTTGTTCATGTCGGTCAATTCCGACGTCGTGGTTTTTACGGCTGATTTATGTAGAAACATGCTTTATGCAAGTAGTTTTTACTCACCGAGAGGTGGAGTTCATCACCTTGGCTGGAGATGCTTGGTTCACTGCTACAGACACAGGTTTTCAGAGCTTTAACACGCTTTTTATCTCTGTTTTTTTTCCTGGGCGGCGTCCGATATCGATGGTTTTACTACTTAATTTTTTTTAATATTTCAGATTTCAACAATATTTCTCAACATTCATGATGTACGGGTAGATATTGGGCGAGGTCGGGTTTCGCGGCTCTGGCTACTCTTTTTATGAATTAACAGTTGAGAACAATGTCAGCGTTTCTGGAAATCATAAATTATTTTTTGTTCGTTCCAGTGCAACGATCTAGAATATAAGAGAGGCTGCTAAGAGGTTGCCGGTTAGATCGACTGTAAAGAAAGAGTCAAGTACAGGTGAACTGTTAAAGCAAATGCGTGATTCTAAATGTAATCGAACATTAGTGGATCAGAGACTTGTTGCTATGTATTTTCTTGATAATGCTTAATTTTTATCGTTCAGTTGATTTACTGTATGTTAGGCGGTCATATGACTGTTTATCAAAAATCGAAGACAGGCAGGTTCCAAGATGGCTCGTGGCTCCAAATAGGGCGAACGGAATCGGATCTGTGTCCTGTCCATAAAACTGAAAGATATTTAATTATGACTGAAATATCAGAAATTTCTGAGCATATTTTCAGAAGATTTGTTAAATGTGCTTTCGGATATAAGCTTCCATCTGTAAATAAGACTTTGTCGTATTCCGAGCTTAGAGATTATTATAATTGAATGTTTTTCACCATTTGAAGAAATATTAAACAGTACGACTCTTACCGTCAAGGGGCCGGTAGTACTACGTCGGCCACTAATCGGGATGTACCCAATAGAATATTCAAGAGGCAAGATAGGGGGAGGGGGAGTGAAATCGTTGAAGATAGATATGCAAACGATTTAATTGAGAATAGGCTGAACGTGTCCCTAGCTATTGGTTTGTAACTCTTTCTGTGTGTCTCGGCTAGCGATTGTGATTGAACATGGTTGAAGAAAGGAGTGATAAAAGTGGTGATGGGATTTGTGAACTGTAATACTTGGATGGGTGACCGGATGCTGTACTGGCTGGCCTGATCAGTGTCCAGAGTAATAGGAACCGTCGTGATATGACTGAAACAAGGTTGAAACCCACGTTAAACACATATGATTGAAACAAGGTTGAAACCCACGTTAAACACATATGATTGAAACAAGGTTGAAAACCACGTTAAACACTACTACTCACTCGCTCCTGTGAAATTTATTAAGGAATAAACACGGCGAGCACCGCATGATGAGATTCCACATATCTGTGTTGTTCTATGCGTTATTGCGTATGGGCCAGGAGAATAATATAAACCTAAGCCTACGAATGTCAGTGTCACATGTCCATAGCAGTTCAATGAACTCTCGATCATTTCATTGTTCTCCATTATCAAATGTCCATTGCCATATGGGTCTGCTTCTTTCATTCTATCCGATATGTATGTGATCTGAACACTGTATTTTAGCCACTCACAAACAGTTCACCAGTTTGTCGGCCTTGCTATTTGATGCTTTATAGTAACGAGTGAGTGGCCTGGGCTTTTTGGGACCTGTTGCTGCCTGGGTGTGGAGGGGGGGGGGGCGTGGCGAAGTGGCCCCCCTAATTATTTGTCTTACCCCTTGAGTTACCCCTGAAACTTACCACACTATATCCTTGGGTCAAGCTCTACCAGAAAATGTAAAAAAAATCCAAGTTGGCCGCTTTGATGACGTCACAGTGACGTCATTTTCAAAAACGGCATTTTTTGGTCGATTGTTCAGTCAGATTTTCCGAATTTTTCATTTATGCAATTTCTCCGCAATAACTGCATGATAAATCAGTGAATATTAATGTGATGTGAAATAAAATAGTTTTTGCCTGCTTTTCATTGAGGAAATGTGACAAAAACATCACTTTTCTGGGACCCCACATGGCCGCCATCTTGACCGTTCTCATGATCCTCTGCTCGAAGGGTTATGCAAATAGGCTCAAAATAACCCCAATATAATAAACTATAAAGTGACGGAGTTTCAGCTCTCCATTTTTTGTCCTTCCGGAGATAGCGCAGAAAGTTTAGTAGGGGGAACCATTTCGCACACCACCACCCCCTCCCAGGCCAGGTAGGGTTAACATCGTTTTCAACCTTGTTTAAGTCATATCACGACGGTGCCTACATGTGCCAGAACACGAGAGTGCTCACAATTACCCTGTACACTGATCAGCCCAGCCAGTACAGCATCCGCTTACCCATCCAAGTATTGACCGAGCTTAGCGTTGTTTTACTTCGGTGATCTGACGAGAACCGGTGTGTCCAACGCTATAATAATTAAGTCGTACCTCGAAGATGGGCCGGATCGCAATGATCACTTGTAACAACGTTTTGACCTCGACGAGAATCATGCAAAAATCGATTGTGCCCATTTTCTCTGTAAAATATGTCAGAAGCAATGACGTTTTCCTCAACTCTATTGCACGTAAATGGTATCACTCTCAGAATGTTTCTTTGTTTATAGAATTGTTTGAATATTTCATTAACAATATATGTGTGATTTTCGGCAATACCATATACCAAGAGCATATATGTATCATTGCCGCCACATTTGGCAGATCTATTCATTTTCTCTCGTGAATACGCATATACGCAGAAATGGTCAAGAATTACTTTTCAAAAGCCCTTTACCTTCTGATTCACCAAACGTTATATAGATGGCCTCATTGCATTGGATTATCTCTATATTAGCGACGCTGTGAACGATATACCCCCTTTTCCTGACTTGAAGGAAACTATTAATAACCCAGAGGGAACAACATATCTGGACGTATACCCTTAAAGAACAGATGAATTCAATTTTGACATAGTGAGCTACCCATTTTCCGATAGCAGAACATACACATATCTCGCTTGGTAGCATTTGCTAGATCATGAGCAGACAGTGTACGATAAGTGTCGTACACTGGCGGCAAACTACGAGCGTAGAATGCAAGATCTCTGGCACTAGACTTCGTAACTTGTATCTTATTCAGCTTGACCTTGGGCTAGGGGATATATAATAATGGTCAATGATTAGAATTTCATGTAACGAACCACAGTATGTCTTGCTGACATTATTGAAAATCGATGATCGGTTCTCTCCTGAAAGAAACTATCTTGTAGGAGTTTTTAAATTTTTTTATTTCGTACACATTGGGAATTGGTGCTAACTGACAGTTACTGACACAGAAATTCTTTTATGGACGACGGATGAATATAAGTGTAGGATCGGAAGCGTGCTGTTCCACGTGCATATGTTATAGCGCGATTCTACAATCTGTATGATTTGGCATGATATGACAAAGAAACATTATTTTAGCAGGATTAATTTATTTCCATGTACGTCTAGGACAAACCATCCGAAAACGGCTAAACTGATGGGGGACCTCCAGGTGACACAGATGGTCGCCATTTAGAATTTATACATGATCTCCTGCACCTAGTTTTATGTAAATAGACTCAAAGTGCCATGACCTCACTCCCTTCAGGACTGATATGAATAATCCTCCGGTGATTGTGGATTAGCCTTTGACAGAGTATTGTTGCAAGTTTTACGGACACCACAATGACAATGTGAATTACAAGCGTCTGGTCCGTCATTCATAATTCAGCCGTCTTTCATTAAAGAATATCCGCGTCCATAATCCAAGGACCTATTCCATATTCCATATAACAGTATTAACACCAAATTCAAAAAAAAATCATTCGCTCCTTCCGACAAAATTGAATCTCGAAAGATGTAACGTTTCTTTAATGCCCCCACAAAAACAATCAAGATTGGTGAAAATTACAAGAATCTTGTCCGTCATTCATAATTCAGCCGTGGTCCATCAAAGAATATCCGCGTCCATAATCCAAAGACCTATTCCATATTCTATATAACAGTATTAGCATCAAATTCAAAAAGACAATCATAGTATACATAAACATAGGCTAGTTTACTGCAAGAGAGAAGCGGTCAACAGTTTTCATTGATGCCGGCAAGACATCATGATGTTCCAAAAATATCAAATCCGTATTGCTGATCAGTATTCTTAATCCTTGATGATCGTTGTAAAATTGTCATCTAGAAAATGATGTATCTCAGTCACGCTTTGATTGTGCCTGTTCATATGAGCACCGTGAGGATCTTGAAGTACATGTGATCATACGGGCCCTAGTCCCGGGTTAAGCGGAATTAGACACAAGTTACGAAACGTAACGCCATAGATCTTGCACGATACGCTCGTATTTTGCTATCAGCATGCGATATGTATCGCCAAATTTGAAAAACTTTGAGTGGAGGCGCTTGGTGGTATAGCCCTGTTTTATAAGTTTCTGCAACAATGTTTTGTGACGTTGATTAAAATCGTCACATTTAACACAGGATCTAGCAAATGCTACTAGGCGAGATAATATATACGCCATATGCAGGTCCCACGGGAAAATTACTGTCCAGAAAGGGATAGTTTACGATGTCGAAATTGTAATCATCTCTTTTGTCATAAAGTCGACGAGAGAGAAAGCCCGCTTCATTTTTATAGAAATATTGATCTGAATATGATGTGCCTGTAGGGCTATCTGTAGTTTCCTTCAAATCCAGTGAAGGTGGATATATATCCTTCACTGCGTCATTTATACAGCGATTATCCACAGCGAGAAGAGAGAGGGAGAGAATTAAGGTTTAACGTCGCGTTCAGCAATATTTCAGCTATATAGCGACGATCAAACAAAATTCTAAGTATTCCATTCAACAACTCAGTAAACTAATGCGTTAAAACAGGTACAAAGATTAAAATTTGTATACCAAACCAATCTCTCTGAAATAATCTGAAATACAATCTTCTTTTACTCGGTCAAAAAGATCTTCCAGCGTAGCTGCTTGATAAAAAGTATCTCTTACAATCTTAAAATCTATGCAGTCTATGAGAATATGATTCACCGTGATATTTTCATGGCATGGAATACACCTTGGGACCTGCTCTTTTTTTTAGTAAATATTGGTGAGTTAATCGTGTATGGTCGATCCTACATCGTCTAATCATGGTCTAATCGAAACGCTTCTGGCTGTTCAGATGAGTATATCCAACAGTTTTGTTTGAACTCGTGAAGTTTATTATCCATAGTATCCCATAAATATTGAAACAGCTTTCTTACATAAGCACAGATAGGTAGTCTGAAATCGCTGTATGTCATTCCAGCAGGATCAACCTCTTCATCCAGAGCTGCCTTAGCCATTTTATCAGCTTCATTATTGCCTTTGATGTCAACGTGACTAGGCACCCAACAAAACACAATATCTATCTGTGGATCAAATCTAATGTCATATAATTGTAGAATTTTCAAGATGGTAGGATGAGTTAAATTTCCACTTTTAATCGCTTGAAGGCATGATATGGAATCTGAGAATGTGACATAATTTTTCCTTCTAGTGGACCCAATACCTTCTAAAGCCGGCAATAGAGCTTTTACCTCTGCAGTGAATATGGAACTTTTACCTGGTAGGCGATAGGTATTAGTTTTGGAACTAAAGATAGTAGCACATGCTACTCTCTCACCATCTTTAGAACCATCTGTATAAATAGCCTGATGTGATCTGTATTTCTCTCTCAGTAGACTAAATGCTTGTGTATACACAATGTCTGCCTTTTTATATTTAGTCAGTGACATATCTACTTCTGGTTTGGCTAACTGACATGGTGGAGTTGGCAAGAGCTTGTTAGGTAAAATTTGACTAACTTTAATACCAGCTGCTCCATTGTGTGGTTTCATACTGATTCAAAGAGGTGAAATAATCGAGGGTTTCTTTAAATAGGATTCCGCGTACCGAGGATTGAAAACACAGTCATATGCTAGATTTGAGTGGTTTGATAGCAATTTTGTGATATATTGCAGCGGTAGGTTAATTCTTCGAATTACAAGCGTCTAGTCCGTCATTCATAATCCAGCCGTCGTCCATTAGAGAATATCCGCGTCCATAATCCAAAGACCTATTCCATTTTCCACATAACAGTATTAGCACCAAATTCAAAAAGACAATCATAGTATACATAAACATAGGCTTGTTTCCTGCAAGAGAGAAGCGGTCAACAGTTTTCAATGATGCCGGCAAGACATCATGATGTTCCAAAAATATCAAATCCGTATCGCTGATCAGTATTCTTAATCCATAATATTCGTTATAGAGTCGTCATCTAAAGAAAAGATGTATCTCAGTCACGCTTTGATTGTGACTGTTCATATGAGTACCATGAGGATCTTGAAGTACATGGGTTCATACGGCCCCTAGCCCCGGGTTAAGCGGAATTAGACACAAGTTACGAAACGTAGCGCCATAGATCTTGCACGCTACGTTCGTATTTTGCTATCAGCATGCGATATGTATCGCCAAATTTGAGAAAATTTGAGTGGGGGCGCTTGGTGGAATAGCCCTGGAAATTCATCTGCTTCGACATACAAGCACCGCGAGTGATGTTCTGGTGATGTTCTTTAGGTGATGTTCTGAACGCACCGAGGCAAAGTTTTAGTCCTTGATGGAGAATAGGATCTAGCTTTGCTAAGTTTGACTTGCTCGCACCATTCTAAACAATAGACACATCTATATAGTGTTTGGTGAATGAGAAAGAACGGGCTTTGAATGGATCGGTGTTTGAAAGCGCCTGCATATAGTCATATTCATAAGAGAACATATATAGGTCAGCCAACAGGGGTGCACAATTAATACCAATTGGAATACCTATATGCTGCTGATATATTGTGTTGCCAAATTTCACATAGATATTTTTAATGAGAAACTCAAGCAACTCTATAAACAAAGAAACATCCCATGAATAATATCTCTTGTATGTAATAGAGCTAAAGAATGCTTTATGGCTTTAAGTTTTTTTGAATATAGATACTATTAATGAACTTGGACGGTCACTAAGGTCTTGATGAGGGATTATAGTATAGAGAGTCGAGAAATCCCATGTGGATACATCTCTGTACGGTATATGACCTTTAGCATCAAGTTTTTCCGTAAGACATTTTGAGTTTTTCAATATCCACATACATGCAACGCCAGAATTTTTAGAAATAGTGGCGCAATACCTTTCCCAAAATGCTTTTACCTCCTGAAGGGCCCTCGTCAACAGGGTTGTAAAAAGCTTGGTGGTGCAACCAGCTATGAATCTAGATTTGTATAGTGATTTATGCATCTGAGTCCAGTATACTTTTGGTATGTCGATATGATTGGCTGGAAGACAAATACCGCTTTCACTGAGAAACATGTTGTGATTGTTAAATAAATCTTCTAGAGTAAATGCAGTCTGGGAGTAAGTAGACGTATTTGATGATGATATGTTTACACTCAGTTCTTTAACCAGCACCTGGTAATAGTAATACTTACATATGAATATTATATTATTTGGAGCTTTGTCTGCTGGGACTATGACGAATTCACTCTGGAGATTTGCTAGAACTTATTGGATTGTTTCATTTCAGGTAACGCATACATAACTGTACGTAATCTATGTATACTATTGGGTGTTTTAGTTAAACCCACTAAGTAATTTAAAGTGATATGATCGTGAATCATCGAGCTATTAAACTTTCTCCAACCATGGCTGCGATGTCTCCGTTGATGGGGTATAAATATCTGGGTAATATTGGATATATTTGATAGGCGATTTGCTATATTGCCGAACTCACTGACGTTATCATTTGTACCATACGGAAACACTGACCCAAGTTCTAGCATCCAGAATAGTTCCCGCTTTCGGATGTTTCTTTCAAATCCAAAGGGGGAATCCTTGTTAGATGGATAGACGACGACTATGATCTGAACACTAAAGTTATCCCAGTCATGATCGGGTCCAGAAAATACTGATCGTGCACAATAATCAGAAACCGTCCCTGCCAACGTAACGCTGCCGAAGTAACTACGAAGAAAGTTTTGCAAATATACCATTAAGCCAGTCCTGGTGCTTGAACCGTTTTGAACCGAAGACATAGCTGTTCTCAAAGACAATCCAGGCTAGAAACTCTGCATATAGATATAACATCTCTATTTCATCGGCGCAAATGATTGAAACATACAAATATTTGAAGAAGTACAAGTCACCATCAAAATACCTTTTCAGCTTCATGCCACGCCATAGATAATGGAGATGTCACTCACTCACCTTGCACAAACTATTTGCGAGGACGTCGTCAACACGTCTTTTGTGACTGACAGAATAATCATTGACTAGAGCAACCTAGGTAATAGCGCTGGAAACATTTGAATCTAAAATATCATCGGTCAAAGCGTCACAAGCCACGGCATGACTTGAAGCAGTCATTTTTGTTTTCTTCATTTTTCTTCAAAATTCCCGCTTTTCTGCGAGGAAAACTCGACAGAAGCTATTTTATTTCACATCCGATTATTATTTCCGAATTTATAATGCAGTTTCTGCGAAGAAAACACAGAAATATAAAAAAGATAATCTAACTGAATAAGTGTCCAAAAAACGGTTTGAAAATGATGTCACTGTGATGCATTCATGGCGGTCATTTTTTATGTGTTATTACATTTTCTAGTAGAGCTTGACCCAAGGGTACATCTATAGTGCGGTAAGTTGCATGCCCCTAGCTCAAGGGGTAAGGAAAATATTTAGGTGCTGGTTCCAACTCGCACAGGCCAGATAGGCAGTGGATATGTGATTGAGGGAAATATGGGAAATGCCGGGTGATTTGCTGATGTCTATATGACATTGATACAGAGTCGATGATATATGATGGCGACCGTCGATATTAGCTCTGGTTATAAATGCCTCATTTGTACGACGTGCATGGTTGTTTTGGGGGAAATGGTTGCACGGTATGCGCTGTATGGTCTGCATCCATCGTACCACGTTGAAGTGCCCAAGTAAAAGCAAAGGAAACTAAACCAGTGGGTACGTCACTGTTGGTTTCAAGAGATATTGGTGTTATGTTAACGGTGGCTTCCTTGTTTTTTGGGTGAGGTGAAAGAAGATTTTCTGTAGCGATAAATGAGCAATGCAATCAGGGTTGCCGTGACCTACCACCGCTATAAAATGAAGGTGATTCGAAACAACATGTGGAACAGCGTGCCATGTATACGTCGAACTCAATATTGTACACCTCTTCAGACAGATCTAATGGAATTGAATTGGCTATCATTATCCTGGAGAATCTTTTATATTTCAGTTTAGGGATTCATTTTACCACCCAGTAATAACTCGAAAGCCACATCGAGTTGTTATGCTGGAAGAATTTTATGACAAACCCGTCCCGGAAATACGAATGCTTTGCTCGAGGAATCCAAGAATAATCGGTGGAATGTAATGTAGTTTCTTGGAGACTTCCTGTGAGAAGGCCAACTGTCCCTGTCAGTCACCGCCTTAAACTTAGAACCTATTCATATTACTTATACAAAAAATAATGCTGTCGATTTCGGAAACGTTTTCATGTCAAAATATATAACGTACAGAAAAAACTTGCATGACTGGCCTGCACTTGCAACAACACGGAAATTTGAGCTGATATTTAAAAAAATACCCAATTCGTCATGACGGCAGAAGTATCAACTACGCAAATAAGGTGTTTATATCCACTACCAGTTTGTCAAGTCACTCCAGTAAGTTTAAAAGAACTGCGACTTGACTTAATTTTTCAATACGTCTCCGATAGAAAGCTGGCCCAAAAATAACAGCCCCGTATCCGTATTCATGACCTCATCAACTTTTATTCAGTACAAATAAAAAAATATTAATAAATTCTCTGGTATACTGGTATTAATACAATTTAGAAATATAGCATGAGCACATTTGCAAGTAAGTTCTGAGAAATATTCCAGCCTGATCTTTCTGACATTCCCTCGTTTTTCATACGAAACTATGTACACAGTCCTACACAGTTCCAATGATATTGCACTTTTTCCACCTTAAATTTACGCTGAATTTGATATATGTATGAGAGCATATTTGGTGAATATTTCTTACAAGTGCTGCTCCTCGAGACTAGATGGTCTACTCATATGCATATACGCTATCTCCTCACAGTCGATGTTGTCATGGTATTGTAGTCTATTATTAGACAGGATGCTTCTAGAATATATGACGCAAGCTTGTTTACGTGGGTTAATCACGTCGATCTTACTAGAAGATTATTATAAGTTATATCTAGGCCAGATGATGATGTAATGCATATTCGAGAGGCTTCTTGATTTGGTAGAAGGTACTGGAATGCCGCATAAAGTATAAATAGCGTAACACTCAGTTATTCGAGAGGGATCTCAAACTGGCTTTTTATGTGGGTGTTATACAGGGTTACCTTTGCCTGTGCCTGTAAATACGGACTGCTGGATTAATCCTGTGAATTGACGTTTGGCTGCTGTGTAATTTACGTTATTGAACTGTCGGAAATTGGACTTTTACTGGGACTCTAAACAACCGAGCAGTGCTGGACTACCAAAATACAGAAAAGTGATTTGTGCACGTCGGCATGGACTGTGAAGAGATTTGTGCACGTCAACACGGACTATGAAGTATACACCTGTATAGCATTGAACAGTAAGACTATATTTCACATTTATTTATTGACCTTACTTAATTTGTAAATGTTTGATTGTTAATCCTTGACTTCACAAACCTTATCTGATACGTTTTTCTTTTATCGTAAATTTGACGTGACGGAAATTGGGGGCCTGCCCGAGAGCTTTGTTTACATTATGGCTGCCAGCTGATCAGCTTTGCAACATAATTCTAAATTGATACATTGTCTAAATTTGTGACGTCAGGGAGTACGCTATCAGCATGTCATTTGAACCAGCACAGTTTGCTTCAAAACCTAGTCGGGAGGTATTTGACGAATTACGCAAAGAGGATTTGTTCGCGCTGTGTAAATTCCTAGAAATCGAAGCTAAAACATCTTTGAGAAAGCAAGAAATTAAGAAACTCATTATTAAACATTTTGTTAGCAAACAAATTTGTGATGAAAGTGATTTTGATTTAATTGAGGAAACAGCTGATGATTTGGGAATAAAGAAATTAGAATTGCAAAATCAGCTGGAATTAAAAAAATTAAAATTAGAAAAAGACAGAGAAAGGGGAAAAAGAAAGTTTCAGTTAGAGAGAGAAAAGTTAGAAAAAGAGGAAAGAGAGAAAGAGGAAGAAAGACAGTTTCAGTTAGAAATGAAGTATTTGGAATTACAGCCGCAAACAACTCCTCCTGCACATGCACCTGTACAATCACAATCAAGGTTTGATGCGGTTCGTGAAATACGTCTCGTCCCACCATTTCAGGAAAAAGAAGTTGATCAATATTTTCTGCATTTTGAGGAAATTGCTAACAATTTAAACTGGGCAAAAGAAAATTGGATTTTACTTCTTCAAAGTGTTTTGATCGGAAAGACAAGGGACATTTACACTCAATTGACGGTAGAGCATGCGTCAAATTATGATATAGTGCAGGATTTAATCCTTAAAGGGTGTGAATTAGTTCCTGAAGACTATAGACAAAAGTTTCGTAGTTGTGAAAAAGAAAACTCTCAGACTCATGTAGAATTTGCTCGTTCAAAAGGACAGTTATTTCATAGGTGGTGTGCTTCGGTTAAACTTGACAACAAATTTGAATGCCTTAGACAGCGTATGCTGGTAGAGGAATTTAAAAGGTGTATCCATGGTGATATTAGAACATTTCTTGATGAAAAGAATGCCAGCAGTTTAGATCAAGCAGCACAATTTGCTGACGAATACGCTCCGACACACAAATTGTCATTTGTCAATGCTGTCCAGTCCCTTCCAGTCTAATCTATCAGGTAACAAACCCAGTTCTTTCTCAGGACCTAAAACTTTTAACCCCAGTTACAAAGGTCAAAGGTCAAACACAAAGTCTCAGTCACCCACTTTTAACACTCAAAATAAGTCTCCCGTTTGCAGCTATTGTAAGAGGGACGGCCATTCAATGGCTAATTGTTTTAAATTGAAAAGAAGACAACAATATCATGCCTTTCAAAAGCCTAGTGATTTCCTCACTTCAAGATCTAGACCCAAGCAGGTTAGTGACGTTCATAATGTATATGACGTTAAGATTGTCAAGGACACTGTTCCTGTTAGTTTTATCAAGGATAAGGTTGACGGTTTTCTAAATCCTGTTATGGAGATTTTTGAAGCATTTATCCACAATGGTTTTGTGTCACTTTCAAGTGATTATGCTAATGCTACTCCTGTGAAGATTTTGCGAGGCACGGGCGCGTCCTAGTCTCTTTTGTTTGGCAAATATTTTGCCGTTTTCTGATTCTTCATCTGCAGGCAGTAATGTCCTGATCAAAGAGGGAGATTCTGTAAATTATACACCCGTTCCGCTCTATAATGTTCATCTGTCTTCAGACTTGATTTCTGGGCCTGTTACGGTGGGTATTAAAGGCAGCTTGCCATTTGAGGGTGTTCAGTTACTTCTTGGCAATGATCTTGCTGGAGATAAAGTCGGGGTTAACCCGATTGTAACTGACAAGCCTTGGTTGGATCAGATCCATGATCCAGTTGAAGACGAAATTCAAGGTTTGTATCCTGCTTGTGCAGTTACTAGAGCCATGAGCAATTTGAGTCTGAAAAGTCTCTTAAAGATGTCATCGATGGCGTTTGTTTGGCCGACACTTTCCTGTGTTTAAATGATGAGGCTGATAAGCCACATTTCGATAGCAAATCGGAATGTTCTAATGACAAAATTTCAAAATCACAGCTGGTTAATGAACAGCATAGTGACAAGGACATTTCCAAGTTGTTTGACAGGGCAGTAGATGAGTGTGATGTAACTCAAGAGCCTGTGTGTTGCTTTTGTAAGAATGGTGTTCTTATGCGCAAATGGCGACCGCCAGATGTGTCGCCTGATGATTAGTGGGCAGTTAAGTATCAGATTGTAGTACCAAATTCATATCGTTCAGATATCCTCAGACTAGCCCATGAAACACCTCTTTCGGGCCATTTAGGTGTTAATAAAACATATTACAAAATTCTAAATCATTTCTATTGGCCAAACTTAAAGAAAGATGTTACGGAATTTTGTAGGTCATGCCACACATGTCAAATGGTAGGAAATCCAAACCAAACCATACCAAAGGCCCCTCTACAACCAATCCCTGCATTTGAGGAAGCATTTAGTAGGGTGATTATAGATTGTATTGGTCCATTACCGAAAACAAAGCCAGGCAATCAATACATGTTAACAATCATGTGTGCTTCAACCAGGTTCTCTGATGCCATTCCTTACGGAATATTAAGGCAAAAACTATTGTTAAGGCCTTAGTTAAGTTTTTCACACTTGTCGGCCTACCCACAGCCCGTTCAGTCTGATCAGGGACCTAATTTCAAGTCAGGAATTGGGAATAAAGCAGTGCAAATCATCTGCACACCACCCAGAAAGCCAAGGCGCATTAGAAAGATTTCCCCAGACATTAAAGAACGTGCTTAGGACTTATTCTTTTGACACTGAGAAAGACTGGGATGAAGGCATACATTTGTTATTGTTTTCTGTTAGAGAGTCTGTTCAAGAGTCGTTGGGCTTCAGTCCATTTCAATTAGTCTCTGGTCATACAGTTAGAGGACCACTTAAACTGCTAAAGGAAAAGTTCCTATACGGTGATCTTGACTCATGTAGTCTCTTACAATATGTGTCGGACTTTCGCACCAGGTTGACTAAAGCACGTGATTTGGCCATGTCAAATTTAAAGTCAGCACAAAAATGTATGAAAATAACCTATGATAAACATGCCCTTAAACGAAGTTTCAAGCCTGGTGAAAAGGTACTGGCATTTCTGCCTTTTCCTGGTAATCCACTTAAGTCTAGATATTATGGTCCTTATGTCATTGAAAAGAAATTAAGTCACCGTAATTATGTAATTAAGACTCCTGACAGGCGTAAACACAAACAGTTATGTCATGTGAAATATAGTCTTACTGTTCAATGCTATACCGGTGTATACTTCACAGTCTGTGTTGACGTGCACAAATCTCTTCACAGTCCGTGCCGACGTGCACAAATCACTTTTCTGTATTTTGCTCGGTTGTTTAGAGTCCCAGTAAATGTCCAATTTCCGACAGTTCAATCACGAAGATTACACAGGAGCCAAAAGTCAATTCACAGGTGTAATCCAGTCCGTATTTACATGCACAGGCAAAGGTAACACAGTATAACACCCACATAAAAAGCCAGTTTGAATCTCCTTCTCGAATAACTGAGTGTTACGATATTTATACTTTATGCGGCATTCCAGTACATTCTACCAAATCAAGAGGCCTCTCGAACATGCATTACGTCATCTGGCCTAGATACAATTTATAATAATCTTCTAGAAAGATCGAAGTGATTAACCCACGTAAACAAGCTTGCGTCATCTATTCTAGAAGCATCCTGTCTAATAATAGACTACAATACCATGACACTCCCCCTCTTAAAAACAAGAAAGTTTCAAACTTGGAACTTTCTTGACAATTCAAAACATTATTGCAAAAAAAGTCTATATTACAGCAAAAATGTTGACAAACATATGTACATTATATGCGAGACAAACAATCAGTAATCAAATTGTCCTTGTCTGATTTCAATATTGTATTCTTGTATGACCAAACTCCATCTCAACAATCTTTGATTTTGTTTTTCATCTTACTTATGAATACAAGCGGATTGTGATCACTGAATACAGTAATTGGCAACGATGAAGAAGTAACATGAACATCAAAATGTTGTAAAGCCAATATCATTGCCAAACCTTTCTCAATTGTAGAATAATTTCTCTGATGTTTGTCAAATTTACGCGAAAAATAATATATTGAGTGATCTACACCATCTATACCTTTTTGTAACAAAACGGCACCAGCAGCAACATCACTAGCATCTCCAGCCAGTTTAAAAGGTGAATCAAAATCTGGTGCTGAAAGAACTGGCGCGCTCTTGAGTATGGCTTTCAGGTTTTCAAAAGCTGATTCACATTCATCGATCCAAACAAAAGTTACCCTCTTTCTTAAGAGTTGAGCTAAAGGCTCAGTAATATCTGAAAAATTTGGACAAAATTTTTTGTAGTAACCAGTCATACTCAAGAAACGCATCAGTTGTCTCTTACATGTTGGTCTTGGAAATAGCGAGATAACAATAACCTTAGCATCTACAGGTTTTACTTGATCCTGACCTACAACATGACCCAAGAATGTCACACGTGCATGTCCAAATTCACTTTTTTCAAGGTTGACTGTCAGCTTGGCGTCACTTCATCGATTGAACAGTGCGCGGATTCTCTGTGGATGATCTTCCCATGTATCGCTGCAGACAATGACGTCATGCGAAATTTTATCAGTCCGAGTAGGAATGTCGGGAATATTGACTGAGCAGAGTTCGGAATCCAAATTAAGTAGAATGTCAGAGTTCTGTAATTTTGCCCCTGTCATGGGCGCTTCACAAGTTTCATTATTATCAGGGTCAGATCTAACTACACTTACAGGGTGTGCCTGTCAGGAGTCTGAATTACATAATTAAGGTCACATAATTTCTTTTCAATGACATAAGGACCATAATATCTAGCCTGAAGTGGATTACCAGGAATAGGCAGAAAAACCAGTACCTTTTCACCAGGCTTGAAACTTCGTTTAAGGGCATGTTTATCATAGGTTATTTTCAAACATTTTTGTGCTGACTTTAAATTTGACATGGCCAAATCACGTGCTTTAGTCAACCTGGTGCGAAAGTCCGACACATATTGTAAGAGACTACATGAGTCAAGCTCACTGTCTAGGAACTTTTCCTTTAGCAGTTTAAGTGGTCCTCTAACTGTATGACCAAAGACTAATTCAAATGGACTGAAGCCTAAAGATTCCTGAACAGACTCTCTCAAACAATAACAAATGTATGCCTTCATCCCAGTCTTTCTCAGTGTCAAAAGAATAAGTCCTAATCATGTTCTTCAATGCCTGGTGAAATCTTTCTAATGCGCCTTGGCTTTTCTGGGTGGTATGCAGATGATTTGTACAGCTTTATTCCCAATTCATGCATGACATGTTGAAAGATTCCTGACATCAAATTAGATCCCTGATCAGACTGAACGGACTGTGTTTGTCAACATTTTGCTGTAATATAGACTTTTTTGCAATAATGTTTTAAAGTGTCAAGAAAGTTCCAAGTTTGAAACTTTCTTGTTTTTAAGAGGGGGAGTGTCATGGAATTGTAGTCTATTATTAGACAGGATGCTTCTAGAATAGATGACACAAGCTTGTTTACGTGGGTTAATCTTTCTAGAAGATTATTATAAGTTGTATCTAGGCCAGATGATTTAATGCATATTCGAAAGGCTTCTTGATTTGGTAGAATGTACTGGAATGCCGCATAAAGTATAAATATCGTAACACTCAGTTATTCGAGAAGGAGATTCAAACTGGCTTTATATGTGGGTGTTATACTGTGTTACCTTTGCCTGTGCCTGTAAATACGGACTGGATTACTCCTGTGAATTGACTTTTGGCTGCTGTGTAATCTACGTGATTGAACTGTCGGAAATTGGGCATTTACTGGGACTCTAAACAACCGAGCAAAATACAGAAAAGTGATCTGTGCACGTCGGCACGGACTGTGAAGAGATTTGTGCACGTCAACACGGACTGTGAAGTATACACCGGTATAGCAATGAACAGTAAGACTATATTTCACATTTATTTGTTGTATTGACCATACTTAATTTGCATATGATTTTAGTATTGTAAATAAATGTTTGATTGTTAATCCTTGACTTCACAAACCTTTTCTGTTGCGTTTTTCTGTTATCGAAAATTTGACGTGACGATGTTTACTCTGCCTAATATAATAAATTGCCAAGGTAGAATCGGTTATCTGGAGTAATTTATGAGTTATCTTGACCACTTGGGGATAAATACACGACTCTGGGTATGTCTCGAGAGCCATATTGTGTTCTCGGTAAAAATTCCATGACGTACCCAATCTAGGAAGTAAGAATGATTTGTTAGATGAATGCAAGTTACACGTTCAGTAACCTTATTGGATTTCTGTGGGATATGATATGTGGAGAATTACGTTAGAGAATATTGTGTACAATAACAATTCTATGAGACTAGGTATTATACTTCTAAAAGTTTTACCATGTTTATAGCTTCATCAAATCAGGCAAATCTGGAATCGAATGGTCGATCCCGCCACATACGATGTTTACTCCGCCATGTGTACTAAATTCTGCTTTGTTTTAGTTTCTTGGAGGTGGTGTGGTTTGGTTAAACTTGACAACAAATTTGAATGCCTTAGACAGCGTATGCTGGTAGAGGAATTTAAAAGGTGTATCCATGGTGATATTAGAACATTTCTTGATGAAAAGAATGCCAACAGTTTAGATCAAGCAGCACAATTTGCTGACGAATACGCTCCGACACACAAATTGTCATTTGTCAATGCTGTCCAGTCCATTCCAGTCTAATCTATCAGGTAACAAACCCAGTTCTTTCTCAGGACCTAAAACTTTTAACCCCCGTTACAAAGGTCAAAGGTCAAACACAAAGTCTCAGTCACCCACTTTTAACACTCAAAATAAGTCTCCCGTTTGCAGCTATTGTAAGAGGGACGGCCATTCAATGGCTAATTGTTTTAAATTGAAAAGAAGACAACAATATCATGCCTTTCAAAAGCCTAGTGATTTCCTCACTTCAAGATCTAGACCCAAGCAGGTTAGTGACGTTCATAATGTATATGACGTTAAGATTGTCAAGGACACTGTTCCTGTTAGTTTTATCAAGGATAAGGTTGACGGTTTTCTAAATCCTGTTATGGAGATTTTTGAAGCATTTATCCACAATGGTTTTGTGTCACTTCCAAGTGATTATGCTAATGCTACTCCTGTGAAGATTTTGCGAGGCACGGGCGCGTCCTAGTCTCTTTTGTTTGGCAAATATTTTGCCGTTTTCTGATTCTTCATCTACAGGCAGTAATGTCCTGATCAAAGAGGGAGATTCTGTAAATTATACACCCGTTCCGCTCTATAATGTTCATCTGTCTTCAGACTTGATTTCTGGGCCTGTTACGGTGGGTATTAAAGGCAGCTTGCCATTTGAGGGTGTTCAGTTACTTCTTGGCAATGATCTTGCTGGAGATAAAGTCGGGGTTAACCCGATTGTAACTGACAAGCCTTGGTTGGATCAGATCCATGATCCAGTTGAAGACGAAATTCAAGGTTTGTATCCTGCTTGTGCAGTTACTAGAGCCATGAGCAATTTGAGTCTGAAAAGTCTCTTAAAGATGTCATCGATGGCGTTTGTTTGGCCGACACTTTCCTGTGTTTAAATGATGAGGCTGATAAGCCACATTTCGATAGCAAATCGGAATGTTCTAATGACAAAATTTCAAAATCACAGCTGGTTAATGAACAGCATAGTGACAAGGACATTTCCAAGTTGTTTGACAGGGCAGTAGATGAGTGTGATGTAACTCAAGAGCCTGTGTGTTACTTTTGTAAGAATGGTGTTCTTATGCGCAAATGGCGACCGCCAGATGTGTCGCCTGATGATTAGTGGGCAGTTAAGTATCAGATTGTAGTACCAAATTCATATCGTTCAGATATCCTCAGACTAGCCCATGAAACACCTCTTTCGGGCCATTTAGGTGTTAATAAAACATATTACAAAATTCTAAATCATTTCTATTGGCCAAACTTAAAGAAAGATGTTACGGAATTTTGTAGGTCATGCCACACATGTCAAATGGTAGGAAATCCAAACCAAACCATACCAAAGGCCCCTCTACAACCAATCCCTGCATTTGAGGAAGCATTTAGTAGGGTGATTATAGATTGTATTGGTCCATTACCGAAAACAAAGCCAGGCAATCAATACATGTTAACAATCATGTGTGCTTCAACCAGGTTCTCTGATGCCATTCCTTACGGAATATTAAGGCAAAAACTATTGTTAAGGCCTTAGTTAAGTTTTTCACACTTGTCGGCCTACCCCCAGTCCGTTCAGTCTGATCAGGGACCTAATTTCAAGTCAGGAATTGGGAATAAAGCAGTGCAAATCATCTGCACACCACCCAGAAAGCCAAGGCGCATTAGAAAGATTTCCCCAGACATTAAAGAACGTGCTTAGGACTTATTCTTTTGACACTGAGAAAGACTGGGATGAAGGCATATATTTGTTATTGTTTTCTGTTAGAGAGTCTGTTCAAGAGTCGTTGGGCTTCAGTCCATTTCAATTAGTCTCTGGTCATACAGTTAGAGGACCACTTAAACTGCTAAAGGAAAAGTTCCTATACAGTGATCTTGACTCATGTAGTCTCTTACAATATGTGTCGGACTTTCGCACCAGGTTGACTAAAGCACGTGATTTGGCCATGTCAAATTTAAAGTCAGCACAAAAATGTATGAAAATAACCTATGATAAACATGCCCTTAAACGAAGTTTCAAGCCTGGTGAAAAGGTACTGGCATTTCTGCCTTTTCCTGGTAATCCACTTAAGGCTAGATATTATGGTCCTTATGTCATTGAAAAGAAATTAAGTCACCGTAATTATGTAATTAAGACTCCTGACAGGCGTAAACACAAACAGTTATGTCATGTGAAATATAGTCTTACTGTTCAATGCTATACCGGTGTATACTTCACAGTCTGTGTTGACGTGCACAAATCTCTTCACAGTCCGTGCCGACGTGCACAAATCACTTTTCTGTATTTTGCTCGGTTGTTTAGAGTCCCAGTAAATGTCCAATTTCCGACAGTTCAATCACGAAGATTACACAGGAGCCAAAAGTCAATTCACAGGAGTAATCCAGTCCGTATTTACATGCACAGGCAAAGGTAACACAGTATAACACCCACATAAAAAGCCAGTTTGAATCTCCTTCTCGAATAACTGAGTGTTACGATATTTATACTTTATGCGGCATTCCAGTACATTCTACCAAATCAAGAGGCCTCTCGAACATGCATTACGTCATCTGACCTAGATACAATTTATAATAATCTTCTAGAAAGATCGAAGTGATTAACCCACGTAAACAAGCTTGCGTCATCTATTCTAGAAGCATCCTGTCTAATAATAGACTACAATACCATGACACTCCCCCTCTTAAAAACAAGAAAGTTTCAAACTTGGAACTTTCTTGACAATTCAAAACATTATTGCAAAAAAGTCTATATTACAGCAAAAATGTTGACAAACATATGTACATTATATGCGAGACAAACAATCAGTAATCAAATTGTCCTTGTCTGATTTCAATATTGTATTCTTGTATGACTTTGATTTTGTTTTTCATCTTACTTATGAATACAAGCGGATTGTGATCACTGAATACAGTAATTGGCAACGATGAAGAAGTAACATGAACATCAAAATGTTGTAAAGCCAATATCATTGCCAAACCTTTCTCAATTGTAGAATAATTTCTCTGATGTTTGTCAAATTTACGCGAAAAATAATATATTGAGTGATCTACACCATCTATACCTTTTTGTAACAAAACGGCACCAGCAGCAACATCACTAGCATCTCCAGCCAGTTTAAAAGGTGAATCAAAATCTGGTGCTGAAAGAACTGGCGCGCTCTTGAGTATGGCTTTCAGGTTTTCAAAAGCTGATTCACATTCATCGATCCAAACAAAAGTTACCCTCTTTCTTAAGAGTTGAGCTAAAGGCTCAGTAATATCTGAAAAATTTGGACAATTTTTTTTGTAGTAACCAGTCATACTCAAGAAACGCATCAGTTGTCTCTTACATGTTGGTCTTGGAAATAGCGAGATAACACTAACCTTAGCATCTACATGTTTTACTTGACCCTGACCTACAACATGACCCAAGAATGTCACACGTGCATGTCCAAATTCACTTTTTTCAAGGTTGACTGTCAGCTTGGCGTCACTTCATCGATTGAACAGTGCGCGGATTCTCTGTGGATGATCTTCCCATGTATCGCTGCAGACAATGACGTCATGCGAAATTTTATCAGTCCGAGTAGGAATGTCGGGAATATTGACTGAGCAGAGTTCGGAATCCAAATTAAGTAGAATGTCAGAGTTCTGTAATTTTGCCCCTGTCATGGGCTCTTCACAAGTTTCATTATTATCAGGGTCAGATCTAACTACACTTACAGGGTGTGCCTGTCAGGAGTCTGAATTACATAATTAAGGTCACATAATTTCTTTTCAATGACATAAGGACCATAATATCTAGCCTGAAGTGGATTACCAGGAATAGGCAGAAAAACCAGTACCTTTTCACCAGGCTTGAAACTTCGTTTAAGGGCATGTTTATCATAGGTTATTTTCAAACATTTTTGTGCTGACTTTAAATTTGACATGGCCAAATCACGTGCTTTAGTCAACCTGGTGCGAAAGTCCGACACATATTGTAAGAGACTACATGAGTCAAGCTCACTGTCTAGGAACTTTTCCTTTAGCAGTTTAAGTGGTCCTCTAACTGTATGACCAAAGACTAATTCAAATGGACTGAAGCCTAAAGATTCCTGAACAGACTCTCTCAAACAATAACAAATGTATGCCTTCATCCCAGTCTTTCTCAGTGTCAAAAGAATAAGTCCTAATCATGTTCTTCAATGCCTGGTGAAATCTTTCTAATGCGCCTTGGCTTTTCTGGGTGGTATGCAGATGATTTGTACAGCTTTATTCCCAATTCATGCATGACATGTTGAAAGATTCCTGACATCAAATTAGATCCCTGATCAGACTGAACGGACTGTGTTTGTCAACATTTTTGCTGTAATATAGACTTTTTTGCAATAATGTTTTAAAGTGTCAAGAAAGTTCCAAGTTTGAAACTTTCTTGTTTTTAAGAGGGGGAGTGTCATGGAATTGTAGTCTATTATTAGACAGGATGCTTCTAGAATAGATGACACAAGCTTGTTTACGTGGGTTAATCTTTCTAGAAGATTATTATAAGTTGTATCTAGGCCAGATGATTTAATGCATATTCGAAAGGCTTCTTGATTTGGTAGAATGTACTGGAATGCCGCATAAAGTATAAATATCGTAACACTCAGTTATTCGAGAAGGAGATTCAAACTGGCTTTATATGTGGGTGTTATACTGTGTTACCTTTGCCTGTGCCTGTAAATACGGACTGGATTACTCCTGTGAATTGACTTTTGGCTGCTGTGTAATCTACGTGATTGAACTGTCGGAAATTGGGCATTTACTGGGACTCTAAACAACCGAGCAAAATACAGAAAAGTGATCTGTGCACGTCGGCACGGACTGTGAAGAGATTTGTGCACGTCAACACGGACTGTGAAGTATACACCGGTATAGCAATGAACAGTAAGACTATATTTCACATTTATTTGTTGTATTGACCATACTTAATTTGCATATGATTTTAGTATTGTAAATAAATGTTTGATTGTTAATCCTTGACTTCACAAACCTTTTCTGTTACGTTTTTCTGTTATCGAAAATTTGACGTGACGATGTTTACTCTGCCTAATATAATAAATTGCCAAGGTAGAATCGGTTATCTGGAGTAATTTATGAGTTATCTTGACCACTTGGTGATAAATACACGACTCTGGGTATGTCTCGAGAGCCATATTGTGTTCTCGGTAAAAATTCCATGACGTACCCAATCTAGGAAGTAAGAATGATTTGTTAGATGAATGCAAGTTACACGTTCAGTAACCTTATTGGATTTCTGTGGGATATGATATGTGGAGAATTACGTTAGAGAATATTGTGTACAATAACAATTCTATGAGACTAGGTATTATACTTCTAAAAGTTTTACCATGTTTATAGCTTCATCAAATCAGGCAAATCTGGAATCGAATGGTCGATCCCGCCACATACGATGTTTACTCCGCCATGTGTACTAAATTCTGCTTTGTTTTAGGAATAAGAGTAAATCTACCCAAATATCTTATCAGCCTTGATCTTGCGGAATATTGTCTTAGATTTGTCGATATATTTCTCAGGGTAGTTGGAATGCAAAGGTGAACGCTAATCATGTATGTGTGCAACTGCGTTATGGAAAGCCATCAGTTTCATAACTTCTTTTTTTCCACACGTGGTAATTCTATTTTTCAAGCGTGGTAATTCTGTTTTCCACACTTGGAAAATACAGCCAGTGGTTTGACTGGTAATTGCCATACTTCTATGGAATAAGGAAAGCCATCAGTCGCATAAACCACTTGTTTTCACACGTGGTAATTCTCTTTTACCATATTGTGGATATTTCGACCAATTATTAACCAGGAAATACCACACGTGGAAATTGTTTACCATGTGTCGAAAATATCCACCAATCATAGAACTGGAAATATCACGTGTGTAAATTAGTTAACACGCGTGGTATTTAATCATCCAATCAATAATTCGGAAATACGACGCGTGGTAAATAAATTCCACACGTGGTATTTCCAGTTATCTAGGCGTCAAAATTTAACTTTACCCAGCCAATGAATGACAGCTTCACAAAGGAAGACAGTTTGCGGCGACTTTGCAGGCTTCCCAATCATGCTTCAGTAATGAGAGGCAGTATTATTTTTATCAAATGTATAATCAAGTCCTATGGTTTTGACTGATTCTAAATTCTAAAAAAAATAGGCTTGCTAAAAATACAAGCGTCTAGTCCGTCAATCATAATTCAGCCGTCGTCCATTAAAGAATATCCGCGTCCATAATCCGAAGACCTATTCCATATCCATATAACAGTATTAGCACCAAATTCAAAAAAGACAATCATAGTATACATAAACATAGGCTAGTTTCCTGCTAAGTCACAAGTGTGACTATGTGAGTTATGGTTCTCCTTGACATCATAAAGTGCGTAAATCTGCTTTCTGTAACGATTGTTTTAGTTGGTAGAATTCGAAAATTGATTACCACGTGTGGAAAAGAGAATTACCACGTGGAAAACCCAGTGAATATACAACGTGTGACAATTATTTACCACGCGTCGTATTTCCGAGTTAAATGATTGCTATGATTGATAAATACCAGGTGTGGTAAATAATTTCCAACATGGTATTCCCAGTTTTATCACTGGTGAATATTTTCCACACGTGGTAAATAATTTTCACGTGTACTATTTCCTGGTTGATAATTGGTCGAAATATCCACACGTGGACCATTGGCAGTATTTTCCACGTGTGAAAAAGAGAATTACTACGTGTGGAAAACAGGAAGCTATGACACTGATGGCTTTCCATACTACGTGGACTGGTTGTTTATTTTCTTACCTCCCCTGACCATTTCCTTCTCACATGCACCAATATTCCACAGCTAGTCAAACATACGTTATAGTACAAAGTGGGTGAGTTAATTTGGTAATGGAGGTTCTATTCCTCCAGCCAGAGCGCCACGTGTAATCCAAGCGTTTCTGAGTTGGTTACAGACATCGTAAATCTGAACGACAATTGTAGGACTCGTGTTTAACATTTGAAAAGATGGATACTACAGACCGACGGTCCATCTCGACACTAGTTGATCTGTGTCCATAATGGATACTACAGACCGACGGTCCATCTCGACTCTAGTTGATCTGTGTCCATAATGGATACTACAGACCGACGGTCCATCTCGACTCTAGTTGATCTGTGTCCATAATGGATACTACAGACCGACGGTCCATCTCGACACTAGTTGATCTGTGTCCATAATGGATACTACAGACCGACGGTCCATCTCGACACTAGTTGATCTGTGTCCATAATGGATACTACAGACCGACGGTCCATCTCGACTCTAGTTGATCTGTGTCCATAATGGATACAACAGACCGACGGTCCATCTCGACTCTAGTTGATCTGTGTCCATAATGGATACTACAGACCGACGGTCCATCTCGACTCTAGTTGATCTGTGTCCATAATGGATACTACAGACCGACGGTCCATCTCGACTCTAGTTGTTCTGTGTCCATAATGGATACTACAGACCGACGGTCCATCTCGACTCTAGTTGATCTGTGTCCATAATGGATACTACAGACCGACGGTCCATCTCGACTCTAGTTGATCTGTGTCCATAATGGATACTACAGACCGACGGTCCATCTCGACACTAGTTGATCTGTGTCCATAATGGATACTACAGACCGACGGTCCATCTCGGCTCTAGTTGATCTGTGTCCATAATGGATACTACAGACCGACGGTCCATCTCGACACTAGTTGATCTGTGTCCATAATGGATACTACAGACCGACGGTCCATCTCGACTCTAGTTGATCTGTGTCCATAATGGATACTACAGACCGACGGTCCATCTCCACACTAGTTGATCTGTGTCCATAATGGATACTACAGACCGACGGTCCATCTCGACTCTAGTTGATCTGTGTCCATAATGGATACTACAGACCGACGGTCCATCTCGACTCTAGTTGATCTGTGTCCATAATGGATACTACAGACCGACGGTCCATCTCGACACTAGTTGATCTGCGTCCATAATGGATACTACAGACCGACGGTCCATCTCGACACTAGTTGATCTGCGTCCATAATGGATACTACAGACCGACGGTCCATCTCGACACTAGTTGATCTGTGTCCATAATGGATACTACAGACCGACGGTCCATCTCGACTCTAGTTGATCTGTGTCCATAATGGATACTACAGACCGACGGTCCATCTCGACACTAGTTGATCTGTGTCCATAATGGATACTACAGACCGGCGGTCCATCTCGACACTAGTTGATCTGTGTCCATAATGGATACTACAGACCGACGGTCCATCTCGACTCTAGTTGATCTGTGTCCATAATGGATACTACAGACCGACGGTCCATCTCGACTCTAGTTGATCTGTGTCCATAATGGATACTACAGACCGACGGTCCATCTCGACACTAGTTGATCTGTGTCCATAATGGATACTACAGACCGACGGTCCATCTCGGCTCTAGTTGATCTGTGTCCATAATGGATACTACAGACCGACGGTCCATCTCGACACTAGTTGATCTGTGTCCATAATGGATACTACAGACCGACGGTCCATCTCCACACTAGTTGATCTGTGTCCATAATGGATACTACAGACCGACGGTCCATCTCGACTCTAGTTGATCTGTGTCCATAATGGATACTACAGACCGACGGTCCATCTCGACTCTAGTTGATCTGTGTCCATAATGGATACTACAGACCGACGGTCCATCTCGACTCTAGTTGAGCTGTGCCCATAGCTTTAATCCTTCAGACGTCCACGATGATCAAAGCTCCCGAGCTAGCGCATCTAACTTCGATTAAGCCGGAACTAGGTGCCGTGTGGATACTCCATAGTCTCCATATGAACAGCAGCAATAAAAGCCCTTCTGAGATACTAGAGCTACGTCCGAGAATCCACCTCATTCTCGGGCCTGGATGTTAGGTGCCGAGGGATGCATTTGTCATCATATGCCGAGTCATATGGTTATGTTTCAGTCGTCAGACGTCAATTTTTCTCACCTCTTGCATATCTCTACAATTTATTACCTGTATATGGCAGAATACTGCTGGTGGATTGTTAGTCCTCGAGGCCACCTTCTGTACATGTCACTCGACAAATATATTTAGGTTTATTGTTTTGATGAGGAATTTAAGCCGTACGACGTCGGGCATTACAGGCTAGTTTCTCTGGGTATCCTTACATTTACCAGGTGACCCCATGTTGAGGCGGTTACTCCATCAGACGTCCACGATGCTCATCTATTAACATCAGATGAATTGTTTGAGCTGATTTGTCGTCACATCTCCCAAGCTAACGCATCTAATTAGGCTTAAGCCTGTGCTAGGGGCCGTGTGGATACTTCATAGTCTGCAATAAGAGCGCGGCTGATATACTAAGGCTACGTCCGAGAATTCACCGCATTCTCGGGTCTGAATGTTAGGTGCCGAGGGATGCTCTTCAGTAGAGTCATATGGTTGGCTTTTAGTCGCCAGTCGTCGTCATTTTTCCCACCTCTTGCATATCGTTCCAAATTACACGGCTTCATTGTCAGTGGTGACATCGCATTAGGCATTGACATAATTTGGCCGCAAAGTTGCGTTCCCAGATTAGTGACTTGGAAGATTTGTTTTTGATGACGGCACAATTGTTTATTTTGGTTACTGCTGAGCCACCTTCAATTCCAAATAAACCGAACAACATAGTATCACGCAATAGTTGAATAAAGTTTCAAGAAATTAACGATTTTAACTTGATTTGTGACTAACTGAGGGAAACTCTTTCAAAATGAACATTCGTCATTAACAACCTCATAATTTCAATGACAATATATGCTTAACCATATGTAGGATATGCACATTTCGTATTTCTCACCGTACTACGGAATTCTGCAATAATGAGGTCACCAATTATTGTCCGGTGACAACCGGAAAGCGGAAAAACTACTAGGTACATGTTTACCGTCTATTCTCACAACAGTATTGAATGCCTGGTAATGTTCAAGAGATATTTTATAAGCGTTCAAATTATAAGTCTTATTTTCGGCGAGATGCCTTCGCGAGATAAGGACGGGTTGTTGTGCATATGCCATATCACCCAATGAAATTGTCATATTCTAGAAAGGATCTATACTGTTCCAAATAATTACAGTTCATCCTCGTACATTATGTTAACGATGACCTTTCTGGGTTTGGTTGATATCGTTAATCTGTATGAAATTAATGTGAGTCGAAACAATTAGGAAAGCAGTGTCCCGTGTATACGTTTAACTCAATGCCGAAAACCTCTTAAGAGGGATATATTGGAATTGAATTGACAGTCATTATCCTGGAGAATCCGTTATCTGAAGTAATTTAGGGATTTATATTACCACCCGTAAAAAAAATATACGGTTCTGAGTAAGTCTCGTGAGCCACATTAAGTTGGTGCTCGGTAAGAATTTTATGACAACCCCAGACCTGGAAATAGGAATAATTTGCTCGATGAATGCAAATATATCCGATTACTGTGTTCTTACGTATTTGTTACATTGTTGGATTTATGTGTTATTTGATATGTTGACAATCACGTCAGAGAATAGTGTGTACAATAACTAATAATCTACTGGCTTAAAATCACCAATGCGTGGAGCACCGTGTCCATTAACTTGACATTAGACGAGACAAAAGTGTGATTGCTGAAAGACTTTCTCTATAAAATGATGACGATACCGTACCCTGATGTTGTACATACAGCATGAAGGAGGGACATATAAAACTTTGACACATACAAGAAATCTCTGTTCGTTATGTTTTTGTTTTGTTTGACCCATTCAATCGCATCCAATCTCAAACAGGCAAAACGACGTATCATCGATTTTATGGGATGGAGGTATTCAAATTCTGTAGAACGTGGCAAAGATGCCGTGCTCTGACGTTTACTTTTGGTTTATTTGTTCTATAAAATTGAACAGTCTGGTCATATATCTCGATGGTTCTCTGTGCCTTTAAAAGGGAAAAGACTCTCTGATGGTGTTTGCTAAATCCTGGCCCATTGTCTATCGGATTAACTACTACGCTGTGCTGCCCACGTGAGCCAGGCGCATCGCGCCATACTTGACCCCTATTGTTGAATTTATATTATATATTCACAAATTCTAGTGCTTCGTCAAATCAGTTAAGTCTGAAATCATATGCTCAATCCTCATCACATTCGATGTTTGTTCCTCCAAATGTTGGTTGAATGTCATCGTAACGAGTAACTTTCTGATCAAATCAAATGATTTCAATTTGTAAGATTTACAGTGATCGGGCATTGATAGATTCCATCTTAGAACTGAAGAAGGAATTTCCGAAGGACTTTCGGGCGCATGTGTAGTCATCGTTCCTTTCATCGCTAAATTTTTGCATGGTGAACATTCAACATCCCATGCTACATGAAATAGCAGCAGCGCGATCTACAGGGGAAATATTTGTCTTCTGTTCCAGTTTAATTTGCAACCTCAGTTGCAGAGTAATCCATTTAGATGTCCGCCAATGCACTAAAATTCTGCATTCATATCAGGATTATAATGAGATTATTTTTACTCGACTACCTTATCGCCTTTGCTTTTTTGTGAACAGTGTCTTAGACTTGTCGATATATCTCTCCAGGTAGTTGGACTGCGAAAGTGTTCTCTCTTGACATATGTATTCCACCAAGTTGATTTCCGTTGTACTTGAATATTCGTTCTACTTGGTAAATCTCTCAACCACAAATAACAGTCCGCACCTCTTTGTTCTCATATGTATAAGTGTTCGGTTTGCTCAGACATTTTACAGTAAGGCAAACATACCGTTAAGTATAAAATATTTGAAGCCAGCGATGAGTTGATGAGATTCTGTTCTGCCAGATATGATCCGTCACATGAAATTTAAACGTAGAGGATATATTTGGCTTCAAACATCTGGAAAATTGCCGCAGAAAGTATACAATCTCTCTGGTCTTTCCAATTGAGGCTTCCGGAAGATATCAATGTCGATCAATGTACGATGTCAAGTTTACAGTGCATGATACACAGTTCATTTGTTTGCTGAATCTTGGGTAATTCGAAAATTATTTTAAGGTTTTATACTTTAGTATTATTTCTGGGATCCTAATACACTGATTTACCTTCTGTTTAATTTGAAATACAGAGGCGCCGAGTTTAATATTAAAGCAAAGGAGTAAACGTTATTGTTGAGCTTTACTCGGAAATATGTATACTATTCTGATAAAAAAATTATATCGGGCTATATGCGTCCAAAAGATAACATAATATTTTCATTCTGGTATTTACTCAATTAGCGGGCTGATTAGTGCCCACCACGCAGGAAAATATAAGCAATACCACCTACATGTCTAGATTAATTGACAATGAAGACTTGACTCATTATACATCATCACGCGAAAGTTATGTTTTTTTCTGTGCACCGTCTTTCAGATTATAAATATTCCCCGCGAAATAGCTGAACTCATTAACAATTTTACATTGATCTTGAATATATGCTTATGTATAGAGGGGCAGACCAATTGTCGTCAATGCGTAGGCCCTATATTCACCAGTAGGCGGACTCGACTTATAGAAACCGCGACATTTGAAGATAATCGATAAATTCCATATCCGTCTTGAAAACCATAATAGAATCGGAAGAAAACCGGGACACCCCTAGTTTCATCCGAGGAATTTTCAGGTTCATATTGAAGACAACGATCCTTGGTGGTAGCGCCGGTACCTACGCTCATTTTGGTTACTACTGAGTAATCCTAATATTCCTACAGGATTGTTGCATTACTTCTCAATGTTTTTGGCAGCCTTATTGTAACTGAAGGAAACCGATCCACATTGAACATTCTTTAGGAACCTCATAGTTATATACACATAGTCGTACATACAATGTATCATATACAAATATCATTGTTCACATCATACCACAGAAGTGTGCAACTACATGTACCCATCCAACTGAAACCAGAAGTCGTATAAATCTTTAGACATGCTACTAAGCACACGTTTACCGTCTGCTTCCACAGATGAGCATGGCATATTTTGCAACAGCATTGGGTACCTTGTATGGTTGAAGGGATATCTTCTAAATGTTGATATCTCAGTCATTTCTAGAGATAAGGAGAGAGAGAGAGAATTAAGGTGTCGCGTCGCGTTCAGCAATATTTCAGCTTTTTAGCGACGATCAAACAAAATTCTAAGTATTCAAGTTACTAATTCAGTAAACTAATGCGTTAAAACAGGTACAGACATTAAAATTTGTATAACAAACCGATCTCTCTCGAATAATCTAAAATACAATCTTCTTATACTCGATCAAAAAGATCTTCCAGCGTAGCTGCTCGATGAAAAGTATCTCTTTAATCTTAAAAGCTATGCAGTCTATGAGAATAAGTTTCACCGTGATATCTTCATGGCATGGAATACACCTTGGAACCGGCTTTTTTTTAGTAACTATTCATGAGTTAATCGTGTATGGCCGATCCTACATCGTCTAATCGTGGTCTGATCGAAACGTTTCTGGCTGTTCGCATGAGTATAACCAACAGTTTTTTGATCGAGAGATAAAGTCGAGTTGTTGTTGCATGTGCCATATCACTCCAAGAAGTTGTCCAATTTCAGAAAGGATATATTTTTCCATAAAGTAGGGTATACTTGATGTATTTCGTTCTAGATTGTGTTAACGATGGCGTCCTTGAGATTTGAATGATGTGAATGAAGATTTTGTACTGTGATAAGGGAACAGTCAAACAAGGGATGTAGTGGGCACCCATATCAGATTACACTATAACATATATGCAGGTCGAGGCAATTAGGGAAAAGCTGCTTCCATCTTAGATTGAACTTATTACTGGACACTGGATACTGGTCTTCAAGAGTCGACAAAATCGGCCAACTGAAACCAGCGAGTTATCTTACCACGCTGTGCTAAATACGTGACTCTGAATGTGTCTTGGGGTCGTCCAACATTGAATTTGTTCTCGGTGAGAATTTTATGACAAAGTCTTTCTTGGTATACGAATAATCTGTCCGACGAATGCAACATATGTCTCGTTTCAGTGTTCTTGTTTATTGGTGACCTTATTGAATATCTGAGTCTAGATATCACACTTCCACATGTTTTACTGCTTTATCAAATAATCAACAGTTATGTGGAAATTATATTTCTACTATCGACGTCAAGGCGAGATTTCAACCTACATGTATTTTTGGCCGACTTTTGGGAGCAGGCCTTCAACAGATTGAGATACAACGCATATCAGCGTACCTGAGATACAACACATACATGTGTATCACGAATCGGTAGATTCTTGGTATATGCTTTAGAATAGGTTAACCGGAAGACTATACTGTGAGGCCATGTGACTCTGTCAGTATGTCGGCACCTCTTCCCACTTCCCTCATATGTGTTGTAATTCAATAATAAGAATAATTCTTAACAAGATATGGGCTGGAGATTACTTTATTTCTCATTTGTCACCAAGTCGATCTTCAATGAGTCCAATAACATCACAAAATAAGCAACAAAATACAAACCAGATATATCGGATCTGTCTTATAATATTATTATCCTTCATATTGTACCACTGATCTGATTCTTCTATTCGTCGAAAAAGACCATTTTTATTTCCTCGGCCGGGTCTATAGCAGAATTCGTTCCGTGTATCAATTAAATAGTAGCGCTTGAGACACATCAAGAGTCACACATATAATAACTTATTATCTTTGGCGCTGTCTCAAGCAAAAAGAAATGTATCGCCATCGGCTATCACAGACAACATTTTTTTCTAGGAGAGTAGTCGGATATGAGAACATCCAGAAGTTCTACTGCTCAAGTTTCTCCACACAATATATATTCCTTTTCTAATTCTAGGCCCAGTATTTCAAGTTATTTACGTTCTACGATGCCGATCTTTGAGAAACTAAGCCCATGTAAAATATGCCATTCAAAACAGATAGGTATCTAAAAGCATACATTAGCGTTTATAATGTCATAATTGCCCATATCTATGCTTGACTCCCACTAATCTATTTGACCTATATACAGAATGGAAGGAATGATGATGAGAGACTTTCTGACATCATGCCTTATCCTTCTGGGAAATAAACCATCAGAGCAGCGAACCAAGTTAGAAAATTGCCGCTATTGATGCAATGTTGTTCGTGCTTGTAACAAGTAATTTAAATATACCGCCTTTTGATATGTATTGACAAAAACAGTTTTGAAACGGATGTCATTCGGAAATCCCAGATGGTCACACTAGAGGTTGATGGAAAATTGCAGCATCTACACTCACAAACTTACACAAGTTTTTAGACTAAGTTATCTGTCGCCAAGAAGAGGTTTGCAAGGTAGTATCCGTGGCAGATGGCGGGGGAGGGTAAATATGACAAATCCAAGTCCGACGAACGGGGATTACACTATTATCAACAACGAGAAATACCATTCTTGATATAGGCTATAAGACGTGATACTGGATCGCCAGGAAAAAAGTACCAAATGTCAGTGAGCATGATTCAATAATCACTCTTGTCATGACAGCTTACAGGCCGGATAAATTGTGAGTCTTCTTTGAGTCCCGTCAATTCCTTAACATTTGTTAATGGGCAAAGAATAGGAACAATGGATATGTGATTGAGGGAAATAGGAAAAGTTTTGCTGGTGACATTGATGCAGGATCGAAGATATATGATAGCGAACGTAGATATGTATAAGTTGATCCTTGGTCGACAACGGGCCTTACAGACTAGTCTTTCGTGTTAAATACCGTCATTTTCATCTGACGACGACACAGCTCACCAATTACCAATATACGAGTTGTCAGAGCATTTCCATCACAGCTCTCTAGATTCGTATCTAATACCGCTTATGCCGGTGCTAGGGGCCGTGTGGTCATGTCATCCAAGTTGCCACATGAACATGTACAATAAAAGCGTATCTGAGATACAACACATATCGCGAATCGTTAGATTCTTGGTATGTGCTTTAGAATAGGTTAATCAGAACACTATACTGTGAAGCCATGTGACTCTGTCAGTATGTCAGCACCTCTTCCCACTTCCCTTATATGTGTTGTAATTAGATCTGTTCATGCCTCATTCGTGCAATGTGTCTGATGGTGTGAGGGAAATGGTTGCACGGTATGCGCTGCATGGCTTGCGAAAATCCTACTACGATGCAGTTTCAAGAGATATCCTTTAAGAGTTGATTTTGTTGAATATTTGTTCATTGCCAATTTTCGAAAACGTTCATAACCATTCGGGAGATAAAGTCTGGTTGTTGCATTTGTCAAATCACTTCATAAAATTGCCCAACTTCAAGAAGGATTCATTGTCCCCTAATGTAGGAGATCTTCAAAGTGCTTTCGTTATAGGTTAGGTTATGCTAACGATGGCTTCCTTGGGTTCCGGGTGAGGTGAAAGAAGATTTTGTGTAGGGGAGATTGGGGTACAGTGGAACATGGGGCACAGTGGGACAAGCCGTCCAGCTCCTTTGTTAAGTACAGGAAGTACATTACAATATTATCAGCAGAAAGCTACCACCCCCATACAACACCTATATTGATTACATATCAAAACTATCAATGGTACAAAATTAGGAGCAAAAAAACTGTTTTTGAGCAGTCCAAGTAAATTCAGAGGACTAAGGACGATATTTTGTTATACCAAGTTTCCAGGAGTACTTCATTGCTGTTTTGTTACTACTGAGAAAGAATGGATAAAGGTACAATTTAAATTATATAGATTTATTATCTCAGATGTATGTATTAGTTTTTTTCATAAAATGGTAAATATCATGCACTTGGGGCAGACGGGGCACTTTTGCTGGGGCACACTGGGACAATAGTAATCAAATGGTGAAATTCACTTTGACCCTAAAATGGTATCAAAATGCATTATTTTGTTTCCTAGATTATATTAATTGCTAACCCTATCAGATTTGTTGAGTTTTACTAACACTTTCAAAGTCAATTGCTTTCGTTGGAATGAAAATCACACAAAATATTTTTTCCTCAAATTTGGCCCTTGGGAAATATTTTAAGTGAAGCAGGGATCTGAAATAGCAACTAACTTAACCATCGCTGTTGAATCTTCTAAACTCCTATGAAACATATTAGTAGATACTTGAAATAACATGTATTTTGATTATTGTCCCATCGCACCCCAGTGGGTGTTCCAGTGTACCCCATAGTGGGACAAACTGGGACACATTTTTCACGTTTTTAAAAACGAATTCTGGAGAAAAGCATAAGAGATATTTCAGAATTTTTTGCATGACTATGTCATAGTAAATATAAGTTATAACGAGAGTATAGAAGGCTACACTACATGACGATAATAACAGAGATTTTTGCAAAAAGGTGAAAAATGTCCCAGTGTACCCCCAATCTCCCCTAGCTATAAGTGAGCAATCACATCGGGGTTGTCGTGATCTAACACCGCTAATTGAGGTATAAAATATCAAGGTGAGTCGAGACAACTAGCGGAACATTTTGCCATGTATACATCGAACTCAATATTGGACACCTCTTCAGACAGATCTAATGGGATTGAATTGGCTATCATTATCCTGGAGAATCTTTTATATTCTAGATTAGGGATTGAATTTGTCCACCCGGTAATAAATACGCGGCTCGTGAGATGTCTCGAAAGTTACATTGTTGAGAAGTTATTCGGGAAGAATTTTATGACAAACCCGTCCCGGAAATACGAATGATTTGTTCGATGAACTGAAAATTTATACAGTTCCAGTGTTCTTGCACCTTTTTCACCTTAGAATTGTGCTGAATTTGATAGATACATGCGGGTGATTGCATTGGGGTATGTTTTGTACAATAGCTGCTCCTCGAGGCAAGATAGTGTACTTCTGAAAACTTTGGGCTTCACCAACTTTCGATGTTTACTCTGCCAAATAATATAAGTTGTCAACGGAAAATCGGTTATCTGAAGTAACTTAGGAGTTCTCGAAACCTCTGGGCAATAAATACGCGGTTCTGGGTATGTCTCGAGGGTCACATTGTGTATTCGGTAAAAATTTTATGACAGAACCAACCTTGCAAGTAAGAATGATTTCTTCGATGAATGCAAGATACACGTATAGTGACCTTATTGGATTTCTTTGGATGTGATAAGTGGAGAATTACGTCAGAGATTATTGTGTACAATAACAATTCCATAGGACTACATATTATACTTCTAAAAGTTTTATCATGTTTGATATGTCTGAAATCCAACAGTCGATCCCCTCACATGCGATGTTTACTCCGCCATGTGTACTAAGTTCTGCTTTATTTTAGGAAGGGGAGTAATTCTACCCAAATATCTTATCAGCCTTAATATTGTGGAAGATTGACTTAGATTTGCCAATATATGCGAAGGTGAACTTTTATCATTTATGTGTGTAACTACGTTAGCTGATAGTTTATTTCCGATATATGTAGCCATGTAATTCACTCAAAACCAATTACCTGTCCTGACCACTTCCTTTTTACATGTACCACGGTGAGACAAACATACCTTATAGTACAAAGTGTATGAGTTAATTTGGTAACTATTTGGTTCTATTCCTCCAGCCAGAGCGCCACGTGTAACCCAAGCGTTTCTGAGTTGGTTACAGACATCGTAAATCTGAACGACAATTGTAGGACTCATGTTTAACATTTGAAAAGATGGATACTACAGACCGACGGTCCATCTCGACTCTAGTTGATCTGTGTCCATAATGGATACTACAGACCGACGGTCCATCTCGACTCTAGTTGATCTGTGTCCATAATGGATACTACAGACCGACGGCCCATCTCGACTCTAGTTGGTCTGTGTCCATAATGGATACTACAGACCGACGGTCCATCTCGACTCTAGTTGATCTGTGTCCATAATGGATACTACAGACCGACGGTCCATCTCGACTCTAGTTGATCTGTGTCCATAATGGATACTACAGACCGACGGTCCATCTCGACACTAGTTGATCTGTGTCCATAATGGATACTACAGACCGACGGTCCATCTCGACTCTAGTTGATCTGTGTCCATAATGGATACTACAGACCGACGGTCCATCTCGACACTAGTTGATCTGTGTCCATAATGGATACTACAGACCGACGGTCCATCTCGACACTAGTTGATCTGTGTCCATAATGGATACTACAGACCGACGGTCCATCTCGACTCTAGTTGATCTGTGTCCATAATGGATACTACAGACCGACGGTCCATCTCGACACTAGTTGATCTGTGTCCATAATGGATACTACAGACCGGCGGTCCATCTCGACACTAGTTGATCTGTGTCCATAATGGATACTACAGACCGACGGTCCATCTCGACTCTAGTTGATCTGTGTCCATAATGGATACTACAGACCGACGGTCCATCTCGACTCTAGTTGATCTGTGTCCATAATGGATACTACAGACCGACGGTCCATCTCGACACTAGTTGATCTGCGTCCATAATGGATACTACAGACCGACGGTCCATCTCGACACTAGTTGATCTGCGTCCATAATGGATACTACAGACCGACGGTCCATCTCGACACTAGTTGATCTGTGTCCATAATGGATACTACAGACCGACGGTCCATCTCGACTCTAGTTGATCTGTGTCCATAATGGATACTACAGACCGACGGTCCATCTCGACTCTAGCTGATCTGTGTCCATAATGGATACTACAGACCGACGGTCCATCTCGACTCTAGTTGATCTGTGTCCATAATGGATACTACAGACCGACGGTCCATCTCGACTCTAGTTGATCTGTGTCCATAATGGATACTACAGACCGACGGTCCATCTCGACTCTAGTTGATCTGTGTCCATAATGGATACTACAGACCGACGGTCCATCTCGACACTAGTTGATCTGTGTCCATAATGGATACTACAGACCGACGGTCCATCTCGACTCTAGTTGATCTGTGTCCATAATGGATACTACAGACCGACGGTCCATCTCGACTCTAGTTGATCTGTGTCCATAATGGATACTACAGACCGACGGTCCATCTCGACTCTAGTTGATCTGTGTCCATAATGGATACTACAGACCGACGGTCCATCTCGACACTAGTTGATCTGTGTCCATAATGGATACTACAGACCGACGGTCCATCTCGACTCTAGTTGATCTGTGTCCATAATGGATACTACAGACCGACGGTCCATCTCGACACTAGTTGATCTGTGTCCATGGCTTACACGACTTCATTGCCTGTGGTGACATCGCATTAGATCTTGACATAGTTTGGCCGTGATGTCGCGTTCCTAGATTGATGACGGTACAACTGTTCATATCAGTTAATACTGAGCTACTTTAATTGGGAAGATTCCAAATAAACCGAACAACATAATATCACGCAATAGTTGCATAACGTTTCAAGAAATCAATGATTTTAACTTGATTCAATGACAATATATGAATAACTGTATTTAAGATATGCACATTTCGTATTTCGCATCATACGACGGCATTGTACAATAATTGTGTCTATGCAGACAACCGGAAAGCGTTTCAATCTTAACAAAAACTACTATGTTCATGTTTATCGTCGGCTCTCACAACCGTCTACGACAAATGATACAACAGTATTGAAATGATTATGATTATGGACGCGGATATTCTTTAATGGACGAAGGCTGAAATATGAATGACGAACCTGACGCTTGTAATTGAATGCCTTGTAATTTTCAAGGGATAATTTATAAGTGTTAAAATTATAAGTGTTATTTGTCGATGAGATTCCTTTGAAAGATAAAGACGGGTTTTTGTGCATGTGTCATATCACACAATGAAATTTAAATATTTTAGAAAAGATTTATTGTTCCAGATAATTACAGTTCATCGTTGTAGGCTATGTTAACGATGATCTCTCTGGGTTTTGGTTGATGTCGTTAATCCGTGTAAAACTAACGTGAAACGATACAATTAGGGAAGCTCAATACCGAAAACCTTTTCAGAGAGATATATTGGAATTGAATTGACAATTATTATCCTGGAGAACTGGTTATTTGAAGTAATTTACGGATTTGATTTACCACCCGGTAATAAATGTGTGCTTTTGATCAGTCTCGCGAGCCACATTAATTTGAAGGTCGGTAAGAGTTTGATGACAAACCTGGTCTTGGAAATAAGAATAATTTGCTCGGTGAATGCAAATTTATCACATTTCAGAGCAAATTGTAGGGTTCTGATTGGCTGATTGGCCTAGTGTATCAGGCCGTGTTGCAAGTCTCAGTTGACCACAGTTGGTATACCAATTGCGAATTCTCGTATACCAATGCTGTCGAGGACATACGCGCGTGCCCATATACCAACACAGTCAAGGACGCGGGTGCAACACCTGCAGAAAAAGACTGTTTCAGACGAATTTGTCTGCGCGAGTTTATGTTCGCGGGATATCGCCTCTGCGACAATTTGTGTGAGGGGAAATTGCGTATTTGCGGACGAAGATGAGAAATAGATTATCATCGGAAGCTTCCTATACCACATAATAGAATGACAGAATACCAGCCAAGTATTTCAGCCAGTTTATTGCTCATCGCGAAGAAGACGAAGAGGAATCAACGCTGCATGTCAGGCTACGGTCCGTATAGCGATATTTTTACTTTATTGAACGTTGATCTTTCTGTCAGTCAGTGGTATGTTACGCCAACGATGAAAATGACTCTTTAATGTGATAAATTCGTTAAACCAGTCTTTTGCGTGGATATACAGTCTGGTATTTCGTCTCGAAAATAAATATTTTCGACGAAATACCAGACTGTATACCCACACAGTAGCCTGGTATAACTTATAATATCCGGTTACAGTGCTCTTGTGTATTTATTACATTGTTGGATTTATGTGGGATTTGATATGTTGGCAATCACGTGACGAATATTGTATACAATAACTAATAATCTACTGGCTTAACCCTACCTGATGTCACTGTGACGTCATCATGGCGGCCATCTTGGATTTTTACATTTCCCGGTAGAGCTTGAACCAAAGATACTGTGTGGTAAGTTTCAGCGCTCTAGCCTTAGTGGTAGAGAAAATATATAGGGGGGGGGGCACTTTCCGCCTCCCCCTCCCCAGGCTGCGATACACCCAAAATCGCCCAGGCCAGATAGGGTTAAAGTCAACAATGCGTGAAGCACCGTGTCCATTAGCTTACCATTAGACGGGACCAAAGTGGTATTTCTAAATAACTTTTTCTAGAAAATGTTTACGATACCGTACCCTGATGTTGTAGATACAGCATAAAGGAAAGACATAGAAAACATTAACACATACATTTTTGTTTTATTTGACCCATTCAATCCCATTTAATCTCAAACAGGCAGTACGACTTATCATCGGTTTTATGGGGTGGAGGTATTCACATTCTGTAGAACTTGGTAAAGGTGCCCGGCTCTGACGTTTACTTTTGGTTTACTTGTTCTATAAAATGGAACAGCCTGGTTATCTGTCTTGATGGTACTCTGGACCTTTAAAAGGGAAACACTCTCTGATGGTGTTTACTACAGCCTAGCCCATTGACGATCGGATTAACTGTTGCGCTGTAATGCCCGCGTCAGTCAGGCGTATCGCGCGTAACTTGACTCGTACAGTTGAATTGATATTATATATTTACAGATTCCAGTGCTTCATCAAATCAGATAAATCTGGAATCATATGCTCAATCCCCATCACATTCGATGTTTACTCCTCCAAATGTAATAAATTTTATCAATAGTTGATTTGGCACCAGACAGATGTTGTATGGATAATATTTATAATCCTTCACCCTTCTGGTTGAATGTCATCGTAACGAGTAACTTTCTAATCAAATCAAATGATTTATATTTGTAAGATTTACAATGCTCGGGCCTTGATAGATTCCATCTTAGAAATTTTATTCCTGAAAGACTTTTGGGCGCATTTGTAGCAAAATGGCCCCCCTATCAAACGTTTTGCGCTATCTCCGGAACGACAGAGAATGGAGAGCTGAAACTCCGTGACTTTATAGTTTATCATATTGGAGTCATTTTGAGCCTATTCGCATATCCCCCCACCCCCCGAGCAGATGACCATGGGTAAATTCGAGATGGCGTCCACGTGAGGTACCAGAAAAGTGATTTTTTTTTTCGTCATATTTCTTCAAAATTTCTGCTTTTCCGCCATGAAAAGTGGGAAAAAAATATTTTATTTCACATCACATTAATATTTACTAATTTATCATTAAGTTTTTGCGGAGAAATTGCATAAATAAAAAATTGGGAAAATCTGAGCGTAAAATCGACCAATTTGCATTTTCTGATAGAGCTTGACCAAAGGATATAGTGTGGTAAGTTTCTGCTCCCTAGTTCAAGGAGTAAGAAAAATAATTTGGGGAGAGGTGGACCATTTCTCACCCCACCCCAGGCCAGGACAGGTCCCAAAAAGCCCAGACCAGTTAGGGTTAATGTATTGCGTATTAGATAGTGTTAACGATGGCTTTCTTGAGATTTGAATGATGTGAATGAAGATTGTGTACTGCGATATGAAGACCGAGGCAATTAGGGAAAAGCTGTCTCCAGCTTAGATTGAACTTAACACTGGACTGGATACTGGTCGACAAAATCGGCGAACTGAAACCAGTGATTTATCTTAGCACTCTGTAGTAAATACGGGTTCATACTCCATGTAAGAATCACGAGTCAATGCATACAATAGCCAAGTCTGGGGACAACAATATGTCTAGACTTGTGCCTTTTCAGCGACACAAAGACTCAGACAATAGCTTCCTACATGAAGTATCTACCTAAATACGTGACTGTGAATGTGTCTTGTGGTTGTCCAACATTGAATTTGTTCTCGTTGAGAATTTCATGACAAACCCGTCCTTAGTAGTACGAATAATCTGTCCGATGAATGCAACATATGTCTCGTTTCAGAGTTCTTGTTTATTGGTGACCGTATTGAATATCTGAGTCTAGATATCCCACTCCCACATGATTTGGTACTTCATCAAATAATCAACATTTGTGTGGAAGATATATTTTTATTGTCGACGTCAAGACGAGATTTCAACCTACATCAATTTTTGACCGACTTTTGGGATCAGGCTTTCAATAATAAGAACAATATTATAAGATATATTTCCTGGGCTGGAGATCCAGTCATTTCTCATTTGTCACCGTGTCGACTTCCAATGAGTCCAATAACATCACAAAATAAGCACGAAAATACAAACCAGATATATCGGATCTGTCTTATAATATTATTATCCTTCATATTGTACCACTGATCCTATTCTTTTATTCGTCGAAAATGACAATTTTATTTCCTCGACCATTAGGCCGGTATCGGTCTGAAGTGATGTTCAGTGTCCGTTTCAACGCAGACGAGGGAATGTCTACCCTTTTTCGCCATATGAAATTTTAAATATTGATCATCTTTCATTCCGATGTTTAGTGCTTGTTTATCACTGTACAAAATCTTCTTGAATACTGAATATCTTTGGCTGCCGTACGTTGTCTCAAGCAGAAAGAACAGTCGGCTATGACAGACAGCAAAGTATTTTCTCGCAGACCAGTCCGATATGGGAACAGAAGTTCTACCGCTCAAGTTTCCCCACCCTACGTATATGCCTTTTCTGCCTAGGCCCAGTATTTCTTTGTTAACAAGTTGTTTACATTCTACGATGCCGATCTTTGAGAAAATAAGCCCACGTAAAATATGCCATTCAAAACAGTTAGGTATCTAAAAGAATACGTTAGCTTTTATGATGTCATAATTGCCCATAATCTATTTGAGCTATATACAGAATGGAAGGAATTGTGAACATAGACTTTCTGTCATCATACCTTAACCTGCTGGGAAACAAACCATCAGAGCAGCAAACGAAGTTTGGAAAATTGCCGCCATTGACGCAATGTTGTTCGTGCTAATATTTTAAAAATACCGCCATTTGGTATGTATTGACAAAAATAGGTTTGAAATGGATGGAATTCGGAAATCCCAAATGGTCTCACTATTGCGGAAGAGGCTATGTGGGGGGCCTAATCGTGTATTTGCGCCTAATCGTGTCGGCGCCAAATCGTGTAAAAAAAATGCGCCTAATAACGTGTTGCGCCTAATCGCGTAGGAAATTTGCGGTTAATGGTGGAACTGCGCCTAATCGTGTACGAAATTTGCGCTTAATTGTGGAACTGCGCCTAATCGTGTACGGAATTTGCGCCTATTTGTGTAAATGCGCCTAATCGTGTAAGGAGGCTGCGTCTAGTCATGTAACTGCTCCTAATCATTTGAGCGTTCTTGCGCCTAATTTTGCGTTGCGCCTAATCGTGTAGAAAAATTGCTCCTAATTGTGGAACTGCGTCTATTCGTGTAGGAGATTTGCTTCTAATTGTGGAAATGCGCCTATTCGTGTGAGAACTATGCTCCTAATTGTGGAACTGTGCCTAATCGTGTAGAAAATTTGCGTCTAACTGTGGAAATGCGCCTAATTGTGTATAGAGGCTGCGCCCAAACGTGCACAACCTGAAGACGTATAGCGCTTAAATGTGTTCAACGCGCCTAATCGTGTAATGACCGTGTAGTCATGAAAACGACCTAATATAGAGCAGGAATAGTGATTTGAAGCCAGACAGTTATTTATTGAATTGCTGGGTCCACCCCGAATTCAAGTTTTTCGACTGTATTTTTGAAAAGCTACTAAACAGGACAGTTCATGGATATCGGATATAATCTTTTCTAAATCCATGCTCTGATTCATCATTTCATTTTCGGAGCTAATGCTGCAAAAGGACATAAAAGCGTTGAAATGACCACGATGAAATGTTTCCGAAATCGGCCAATTTCAACCTACACAAAGTAATGAAAATGTAGATATGGGGAAGCGGATCTTCCCTTTGTGTGTGTATGAGTGAAACCGGTGAAACGAGATGTCCGCCACTGTTTTTGTGATCCTTAGAGTTAGTTCTCGCGAAAGTTGGCGGTAAGGTACTTGATATGCTCAACTTGGACTTTTCCATTTTTTTTCCACCGACCAATGAAAATCCGGCACTTCAATTTTGAAAATTTGAATTCACTAATCAAAAGTCGAAACAGCCAACATTGCAAATCGTGAGCCCCACAAGAGCCTGTATAATGATATGTCATATCTCGCAGCACCATCTGTATATTAACGGGAGACAGCTCAAGTAGGACTAGTCCCATGGGCATATATAGAAAGGTGGTTCAGAGAATAAACGCTGTTGTTTGATTGAGGGTTGAGACAGATACCATCCTTCGCAAGTGAACTTTTCTTTGCATAATCTAGATTTTATTGCACTGTACTTCCATTTGTATATTAGTATTTTGTAATTTATGGCTCACAATTAGGCGCATTTCCACAGTTAGACGCAAATTTTCTACACGATTAGGCGCAGTTCCACAATTAGGAGCATATTTCTCACACGGATAGGCGCATTTCCACAATTAGAAGCAAATCTCCTACACGAATAGACGCAGTTCCACAATTAGGAGCAATTTTTCTACACAATTAGGCGCAACGCAAAATTAGGCGCAAGATCGTTCAAATGATAAGGAGCAGTTACATGATTAGACGCAGCCTCCTTACACGATTAGGCACATTTACACAAACAGGCGCAAATTCCGTACACGATTAGGCGCAGTTCCACAATTAAGCGCAAATTTCGTACACGATTAGGCGCAGTTCCACCATTAACCGCATATTTTCTACACGATTAGGCGCAACACGTTATTAGGCGCAATTTTTTTACACGATTTGGCGCTGACACGATTAGGCGCAAATACACGATTAGGCCCCCTACAGGGTAAATATGACAAAGCCAAGTCCGACGAAATATCAACAATGAAAAATACCATTCTTGATATAGGCTATAAGAAATAAGAGTTATTGGATCGCCGGGAAAAAGTAATAAATGTCAGTGGGCATTATTCAATAATCACTCTTGTCATAATAGTTTCCACACCGGATGAATTGTGAGTTTTCTTTGAGTTTTCGTAAATTCGTTAACATTTGTTTCACTTTCGGGTTGGGTGGATGGGCACAGAATAAGAACACTGGATATGTGATTTTTTGCTGAAAAATTTTGCTGGCGACATTGATACAGGGTCGAGAATATATGCTGGCGACCGTAGATATGCATTAGATCTGGTCATGCCTCATTTGTGCAAGGTGCATGGTGGTGTGGGGGAAATGGTTGCATGGTATGCGCTGCATGGCTTGCGAACATCGTACCACGATGAAGTTTCAAGAGATATCCATTAAGAGTTGATATTGTTGAACATTTGTTGATTGCTATTTTTCGAAAACGTTCCCAATCATTTCGAGTGATAAAGTCGAGTTGTTGTGTTTTTTGCATGTGTCAAATGCCTTCATGGAATTGTCTCAAGAATGGTTCGTTGTCCTCCAATGTAGATCTTTAAAGTACCGTGCTTTCTTTATAGATTATGTTAATGATGGCTTCTTTGATTTCGGGTGAGGTGAAAGAAGATTTTGTGTAGCTATAAGTGAGCAATTAAATCAGGGGTTGTCTTGATCTACTACCGCTAAGTAAGCTATAAAATATCAAGGTGAGTCGAAACTAGGGGAACAGTGTACCATGTATACACCGAACTCAATATTGGACACCTCTTCAGCGGATCTAATGAAATTGAATTGGCTATCATTATCCTGGAAAATCTTTTATATTTTAGTTTAGGGGTTGATTTTGTGCACCATGTAATAAATACGCGGCTTTTTAGATGTCTCGAAAGCCACATTGTTGACTTTTTACTCGAGGAGAATTTTATGACAAACCCGTCCCGTAAATACGACTTATTTGTTCGATGATTTCAAAATTGATACAGTTCCGGTGTTCCGGTACTTTCTCCAGCTGAGTTTTATGCTGAATTTGATACATGCATGCGGGCAATTACACTGGGGAATATTTTGTACAATAGCTGCTCCTCGAGACTAGATAGTGTCATATATTGTTGTACGACTACATGTAATCCCGCTTTGGCACTTGACACCCCCACAGTCTTCAGGTCTTTGAACTCGTCCAGTGTAACTATTCTAGCCAATGTGAATCGCGTACTCTGGTCACGTGTATTTTGGCGGCGTGTTTGCAGGCGCCATTTTTGAGTCGGAGTTGAATTAAACGAAATCTCAGTACATCGCAGCGGTAAACTGGTTAAAATGGAGCAGTTTAAACCGCCGGACTCCCTGTGCCTCGAGGAAAATATCAGCGAGAACTGGAAACGCTGGGAACAACGATTTACTGTGTGTTTGAAGGCTTCGGATGCCGACGCCAAGGATGAAGATTTGCAAGTTGCAATACTCCTCCATTGCGTTGGGGAGGACGGACTGGAAGTGTTCAATACCTTTGAATTTGGTGACGGCGAAGACAATAAAAAACTGGCAGACGTGATCAAGAAATTCCAGGACTACTGTAATCCGAGGAAAAATACCCTGTTTGAGAGGTATAAATTCTGGAAGCGCTCACAACTGGAGGGCGAAAGTATTGACCAGTTCGTCACGGATTTGAAAAAGATGATAAAAAACTGTGAGTACACTGAACCTACAGATATTATGATTCGTGATCGTGTAGTTTTTGGGATCCGTAATGAGAAATTACAGGCTCATTTACTTCGTGAGAATGTAGACAATTTAACTTTAGACAAGGCATTGTCATATTGTCGCGCCAGCGAGGCTACAGCCAGTCAGCTCAAAGAAATGAGAAATGCACCCGATGAGAAGCCTGTACATGCTATCTCTGAGCAGAAAAAGGAACATTTTCCTGAGAGAATTGTGCCACAAAGCTATAACTGTAAACGCTGTGGGCGTAGACATTGCCCCAGGCGATGTCTTGCATTTGGTAAAACTTGTTACGCATGCCAAGGGGAAAATCATTTCTCGAAAATGTGCAAAAACCGCAAGAAGGAAATTCACAGTGTACAGGAAAATGCACAGCATGGCGCTGTGGGTGGTGTAGACAGTGATAGTTCTGATTCCGAGCAACTTTTTATTGGTCAGCTGACTGTGAATGTACACTCCAGTGAAAAGGCGTGGTTCACCAAATTTTGTGTGAATGGTGAAACTGTAGATTTCAAGCTGGATACTGGTGCGGAAGCCAATGTGTTGCCTCTCAGTGTGTATGAGAAACTTCCAGTGCAAACAAACTTACAAAAAACAAATGTCGTGTTGTCATCTTATGGCAATCACAAGGTGATACCTGAAGGCAAGGCCTCGCTTGATTGCACTGTCAATGATGTCTCGCACAATTTAGAGTTCTACATTGCGGATGTGTCTTCTCCACCTATACTTGGACTACACGCGTGTGCCCAGTTGGACCTTGTACGGAAAATCGATGCAGTAACTGAAAACTGTTCGGACAAGGATGAACTTTTGAAGGAATTCAGTGATGTGTTTCAGGGTCTGGGTGAAATGCCATATTGTACCATATTGAGTTGAAAACTGACGTCACTCCTGTAATTCACCCTCCGAGACGAGTGCCACTTAGCCTGCATGAAAAACTGAAAAAAACTCTAGATGACTTAGAAAAAGATGGCGTCATAGCCAAAGTCGACAAGCCCACAGACTGGGTTAATAGTCTTGTGATCGTTGAAAAGAAAAATGGCTCCCTTCGTCTTTGCTTAGATCCGAAAGACTTGAACAAAGCGATCAAGCGAGAGCACTACAGGATTCCCACAGCCGAAGACATTGTATCACGATTAAATGGCAAATGTGTGTTCTCCATCTTGGATGAAAAAGATGGCTTCTGGCAGATCAAACTTGACAATGAAAGTTCAGAACTGTGCACATTCAATTCCCCTTATGGCCGCTATATGTTCCTTAGGTGCCCTTTTGGAATCTCTTCGGCCCCAGAAATCTTTCAGAAGCGCAACGAAAAGTTGTTCGGGGACATAGATGGGGTGGAAATATTCTTTGATGACATCATCATTGCGGCAGAGGATGTGCCTACACATGATCGTATAATGAAACAGGTGTTAGAGCGTGCTAGAACAAACAAAGTGAAGTTCAATCCGAAGAAATTTCAATTTCGTGTGAGCGAGGTGACCTACGTGGGCAATGTGGTCTCGGCCGATGGCCTCAAACCTGACCCAGAAAAAGTGAGAGCCATCAACGAATACCCGAGACCAGAAAACAAGCAAGATCTCCAACGGTTCTTGGGAATGGTGACTTTCCTTGGACAGTTCGTCTCCAACCTGTCTGTTCTCACAGGACCTCTTCGTCTGATTCTGAAAAAGGACACTGATTGGTTCTGGGACTGTGAACAGGACAGTGCCTTCGAGAAAATCAAGCTAGCCTTGACTAGTGCGCCCACACTGAAGTTCATCGATGGCCACTCTCCTGTTGTGATACAAGCCGATGCGTCGTCTAGCTGGTCTAGGAGCTTGCCTCATGCAACAAGGTCACCCAGTGGCTTATGCGTCAAGGTCACTCACAGAAGCCGAACAAAATTATGCGCAGATCGAGAAAGAACTTTTATCGATTATTTTTTCGTGTGAGAAGTTCAATCAGTATGTGTATGGCAGAACTGTGTTTATTGAAACTGATCACAAGCCACTGGAGATGATCAGTAAGAAGAATCTGAGTAAGGCATCACCGCGGCTCCAGAGAATGCTTCTCAGATTACAAAAGTACTCGGTAGATATTGTCTACAAGCCAGGACCACAAATGCATGTCGCAGATGCATTATCACGTGCCTACCTCTAGAATGAATCAGTTGATCAAGACTTTACCTCTGATATGGAGGTCATGGTGCATAGTCTAGTCAAGACCCTACCCATGACTCCAGAGAAACTGTGTGAAATGCAGCATGCCACAAGGGCTGATGACTGCCTTGGCCAATGTCCAAACGAAATGTTCCTGAGCGTGTCAGGTACTACTGGAACATGAGGGATCAAATTCATGAGGCTGAAGTCAAAACTCCCTACAGCTACACATCTGCTACAACCTGATGTTGTGACAGATGTTAGATCAGAACTTATTAAATTACAGCAGAAACAGAAGTACTACTATGACCGAGGGGCAAAACCGTTAGCTAAGTTGGACGTGAACGATGGTGTTCGTATTAGGCAAAATGGTGTGTGGAACCCTGCAGTAGTAACTGAGCATCATGCCTGTCCTAGGTCTTATATAGTCCAGTCAGCAATAGGCAGCGTTCTATGGAGGAACAGACGTCATCTACTAAGAACTGCAGAGCCTCCTCCTGAAATTAAACCTGACCTTGAGCCGTGTTTTGCGGGTGTAGGTTTACCCTCATCCGGGGAAACTAGAGTGGCTTCCCCCTCCTCTCCAGCACATCCCAGAGGGGAGATACAGACGGCATCCACAACCCTTCATACCACAAGGTCCGGGTTAAGTGGTTAACCAACTTTGAAATTCAGTTTAAGTGTAAATTGCTGAGTAAATAGGACTACTCAACATCGTAACTCGGTTTAGCGAAGCGTGAAATGTGATAGTAGTTCTGCCTACTCTACATGTGCATGTACTGTACCATACAACATCTGAACTCAACACTCTACATGTACATGTACTGTACCATACAACATCTGAACTCAACTTTAGCAAAGTGTGAAACTTGATAGTAAGCGTACCGCATACACTTTATACATGTACATGTAGTATTGCGATTGTATTCTGTTGCGTTGGAACTCTTATCACAGTGTCACTAATCAAGCTCAATCTTCACGGTGTACAGAACAAACATTTATAGGACTGCTAGTTCACTATTACCTGTTGGGAAGTGTGTGTTCAAAATTGGATTAAGTATTTGTTCTAGTTCATTATGGAACATTATGAGACAGTTGTCTCTTTTCTTTAAAAAATAAAAAATAAAAAATAAAAAAAAATAAAATAAAAGGGAAGTGTCATATATTGTTGTACGACTACATGTAATCCCGCTTTGGGACTTGACACCCCCACAGTCTTCAGGTCTTTGAACTCGTCCAGTGTAACTATTCTAGCCAATGTGAATCGCGTACTCTGGTCACGTGTATTTTTGCGGCGTGTTTGCAGGCGCCATTTTTGAGTCGGAGTTGAATTAAACGAAATCTCAGTACATCTTTGAATCGTTGTTGTTGGACTTTACAGATAGTCTACTTCTGAAAACTTTGTGCATCATCAAATAAGTCTTGACCCATATACACTATCTCCTCACATTCGATGATTACTCTGCCAAATATAATAAATTGCCAACGGAAAATCGATTATCTGAAGTAATTTAGGAGTTATCGAAACCACTTGGTAATAAATACGCGGCTCGAGGGTCACATTGTGTACTCAGTAAAAATTTTATGACAGAACCAACCTTGAAAGTAGGGATGATTTGTTCGATGAATGCAAGATATACGTATTGCATTTCTGTGGGATGCGATAAGTGGAGAATTACGTTAGAGATTATTGTGTACTATAATAATACCTCTAAAATTGTTATCATGTTTATAGCTTGATAAATCAGGTAAGTCTAGAATCCAACAGTCGATCACGTCACATACGATATTTACTTCGCCATGTGTATTAAATTCTGCTTTATTTTAGCAAAGGAAGTAATTCTACCCAAATGTCTTATCAGCCTTGCTCTTGTGGAATATTGTCCTAGATTTGCCCATATATTTCTCAGGGTAGTTGGAATGCGAAGGTGAACTCTTATCATGTATGTGTGCAGCAACGTTAACTGATAGTTTACTTCCGTTCTTCCGGGATATATGTAGCCAAGTAATTCACTCAAATACAATTACCTGTCCTGACCACTTCCTTTTTACATGCACCACGGTGAGACAAACACGTTATAGTATAAAGTGTGTGAGTTAATTTGGTAACTATTTGGTTCTGTTCTCCCAGCCAGAGCGTCACGTGTATTCGACGCGTTTCGTAGTTGGCTACAGACATCGTAAATCCGTACATGTTTAACATTTGAAAAGATGGATACTACAGACCGATGGTCCTTCTCGACACTAGTTGATCTGTGTCCATGGCTTACACGACTTCATTGCCTGTGGTGACGTCGCATTAGATCTTGACATAGTTTGGCCGTGACGTCGTGTTCCCAGATTGGTGACGGCACAACTGTTCATATTAGTTAATACTGAGCCACCTTAATTGGGAAGTTTTCAAATAAACCGAACAACATAGTATCACGCAACAGTTGCATAATGTTTCAAGAAATCAATGATTTTAACTTGATTCTTGACTGAGTGAAACTGATTGACAATGAACATTCGTCGTTGACAGCCCCATGGTTTCAATGACAATATATGAATAACCATATGTAAGATATGCACATTTTGTATTTCGGATGATACTGCGGAATTGTACAAGAATGGTGTCTGGTGGTGTTTGCTACAGCCTCTCCCATTGTCGATCAAATTTACTACTGCGCTGTGCTGTCCGCGTCAGCCAGGCGCCTCACATAACTTGACCCCTATTGTTGAATATGCTAGATATTATATATGTACAACTTCCAGTGCTTCGTCAAATCAGAAAAGTCTGGAATCGTATAGACACCCCCCTCACATTCGATGTTCACTCCGCCAAGTATAATAAAATTGATCAATAGTTGATTAGGCACCAGACAGATCAGAGTTGTGTGGATAATATTCATAATCATTCACCGTCCTGGTTCAATGTCATCGTAACCCGTAACTTTCTATGAAATGATCTCCCTTTGTAAGATTTCCGCATGCTCGGGCCTTGATTGATTCCATCTTACAAATGAACATGGAATTTCCGAAGGATTTTCGGGCGCATTTGTAGTCATCGTTCCATTCAACATTTATCGGTAAATCTTTGCATCACGTTTGATCGATATTTTTTCTCCAGGTAATTGGACTGCGAAAGTGTACTACTCTCTTAAATTGTGTATTCCACCAAGTTGATTAATTGCTTACTTGCGTTCTACCTGGATATCTATGTATGTAAATCTCTCAACTACAATTAACAGTCCACACCTCTTTGTTCTCACATATATAAATATTCGGTTTGCTCAGACAGTTACACTGAGGCAAACATACCGTTAATTATAAAGTGTTTGAAGCCAGCAATGAGTTAATGAGATTCTGTTCTGCCAGATATGATGTGCGTCACATAGAATGTAAACGCACTTGGATATATTTGGCTTCAGACATCGGGAAGATTGTCGCATAAACGATACCTTGATGCGTTCTATCTAGTATTTCCAAATGAGGTTTCGGGTGATATCAATGTCGATCAAAGTCGATGGAAAGTTTGAAGTACATGGTACATAATTCATTTGTTTGTTGAACCTTGGGTAATTTGAAAATTATTTTAAGGTTGTAGTATTATTTCTGGGATCCTAATACACTGGTTTACCTTCTCTTTAATTTGTAATACATAGGCACCGAGTTTAGCATTAAAGCAGAGGAGCCAACGTCATTATTGTTGAGTTGTACTTGGAAATATGAATTATTCTGTAAACCATATTGAAAAAAATTATATCGGGCTATATACATCCAAATGGTTACATGATACGTTCAATCTGGTATTACTCAATCGACGGCCTGAATGGGGCCGACAACGCAGGGAAATATACCAAATACCTATACTAGATGTGTAGACTTCTTCACAATGGAGACTTGACTAATTTTACATAAGTACACGAAAGGCTGCATTTCTCTGTTATTCTTCTCTGACAGTTGATCCGTGAAAAATCGACCTGTTTTTCTGTTTCCCTATCACAAAACGATGTCTTCTTTTTTCTATGCACTGTCTTTTAGACTGAAAATATTCCCCACGTAATAGATGAATTGTTAAAATGTGCTTATGTATAGACGGCATACCAATTGTCGTCAATGCGCATATTCACCGGTACACTCTCAGAAATATTCAGGGAATAATCCTGAATAGATCAGGCTGCACATCCACAACTCAATTTTAGGGATTTTACCTGAAATCCAGGGATAATTTCCTGAATTTCAGAAAAAAAAATCCTGAATGAGAGGATTTTCCCTGAAATTCAGACAAAATTACCACCCTGATTAGTAAGTTATCGACCCTATTCAGGTACGTAAAATCTCCTAAAATTCAGGTAATTTAGCTTTAATTCATGGATGATATATCTGAATTTCAGGAAATTATCCCTGGATTTCAGATAAAATCCCTGAAATTGAGTTGTGGATCTGCAGCCTGACATATTCAGGATTATTCCCTGAATATTTCTGAGAGTGTAGGCGCAATTGACTCATAGGAATCGGGACATTTGAAGATTACCGATAACTTTCATATCCATATAGGAAGGAAACCGGGACATAACAGGGGTCGTGGTTCTGCCCTCCTGGTTTCAGCCGAGGAATTTTCAGGTTTATATCGAAGACGACGACAAAGTGCCTTGATTCTTGGTGATAGCGCCGGTATCTACGCAATTGCTCATTTTGGTTACTACTGAGTCACCTTAATAAGGATGTTTCAAAATAAATCAAAGAACATACTCCTACACGGTTGCATTATTTTTCGACATAATCAAAGCAGTTTGTAGCATCTTTATCCACATTGGACATCTTCTTCAAGAACCTCATGATTGCATATCGCTCAAATTTATATACATATAATCGTATAAACACTGTACGATATACAAGTGTCATTGTCCACATCATGCCACAGAAGTGTGCAATGACGTAACGTGTACCCATCCATCCAAACCAGAAGGCGTATAAATCGTCACACATGCTACTACGCACATGTTTACCACCTGCACCCACAGATGAGCTTGACACAATTTGCAACACCACTTCCAATGTACATGTTTCACCAAAACCTGGGAGATGGTAACTCATAAGTGTCAAGTCAATTTGAATCTTGCATTTAATTCCCCCGATTTTGGTGAAAAATGCACATTGGAACAGTGAGTCTGTGTTGAAACTCAAAATATACACACCTTAAGCTTGAATCAAGCATTGGAAAGTGCACATACAGTTTGAAATATATGTATTAAGGCAGTGTGACGTCACTGGACCTAGATATGATTGCAACAGCCCACCATAGAATCCCATGCTTTATTTGAAGTTTACTCTGTGTAATAAAATCGTAAAAAATTATAATAAATATTTTCCGACATTGTTCACAATGGTCTTTCATTTGATGGAAACTTTACTTGGTAATGCGAATAATTTGTTCGATGAATGCAGATATATCCAGTTTCAGTGTTCTTGTTTATTCGTGACCTTATTATTCTTTAGATGACGACTTTACAACGAATATTATGGATTAAGAATACTGATCAGCGATACGGATTTGATATTCTTGGAACATCATGATGTCTTGCCGGCATCATTGAAAACTGTAGACCGCTTCTCTCTTGCAGGAACCAAGCCTATGTTTATGTATACTATGATTGTCTTCTTGAATTTGGTGCTGATACTGTTATATGGAATAAGGAATAGGTTTTTGGATTATGGACGCTGATATTCTCTAATGGACGACGGCTGAAGTATGAATGACGGACCAGACGCTTGTGGGCTTATTAAATTTCCCTGGGATTCGATATGTGTACAATTATACCTTAGAGAATATTGTGTGCATTATCTTCTCTCCGAGACTAGATATCCTACTTCCACAAGTTTTAGTGCTTCATCAAATCAGCTAAATCAGAAATCATATAATCAATCAACTCGCATTCGATGTTTACTCCGCCAAATATAATAAAATTGATCAATAGTTGATTAGGCCTCACAGAGATTCTACAGAGCGGGGAGATCATGTTTCACACTCCTAATCATATTTGTTGAATATCATCGTAATGAGTGACATCTTTATTTGTAAACCTGCTGCATGCACGGACTTTGATCTTACAGGGCGACATGGACTTTTGAAGAAGGAGATGGACCCCAATGTTCAACCATATATCCAAAGCGATTTGAAGATGTTTTCAAATATACTCATTTAATCCAATCCAGACAAAACACGCTTTTCGACATTATTGCGCATGACCATATAATACGCCGCGATCGTTGCATGGTTGACCCAGCTACGCCAATTAGCTGAATATCCCCACTCGGTGGCATGACGTGACGGTCCCACAGCCACGTCGATATAAACAAAAATCCAGAAAAGTGTACAGGTTCTTTGTTTCTTATTTGAAAACCTCTACAAACTGTTCTGGATCAAACCAATACCATATATAGGGCCGTGGCTTAAAGCTGACATGATCTTATTTAATGCACGAATGGTAGCGAAAAAAAAAATATTCACAGATTTTAGTTCCAGTTGAATAATACCCGGCGGAACTAATCTGAGTGCCGAGTTCACGCCGCTGTTCTGCCAACTTCTCATCCGAGTACATTTGCCTCCACCGCATATATAAAGCCTGAATCGACTGGGGACCTTGCCAGTCTGAAAAGACTCTCGGATAGTCCACATCATATTTATGCTGTTGTTGTTGTCACCAGCACATATTCAGACTGTGAGCATCATATGCTATAAAACATTAACTCTCACACAATATGAAGATATCTTGAAAAAAAAATGGGTAATATCATTAGGGGTATGACTATTCAAACATGATTCAGACATACCGGTGGGCTTTCCTCGAAACATGGATCACCTGTCTGTAGTAGGCTCCATGCTCAAAACAAAGACACTTGTTTATCCCGTCACAGACTTCTCCAGCATTGTTTGTCAATTTACCTCCCTCGCCAAAAACACGAAGGGGCAACTGTTCATTCTATTTCATGATTATCAGCTGAGGCTCGATATGGTGCACTTCGATTGCGCTGTGAATTCAGCTTTCTGACACCGACTTCAAAATTACTGTCATTCGGAAATTTCATTCCAAAGTAAGAATTGTTATATTTTATGTCTACTAATCAGGCCTGCCCGCACTCAATTGCAAATTCCTAAAGACGGAGGTAAAAACTGAAAGGGACTTTGGTTCTGATTGTCACCCCGTCCATTTTTAACTCATCCATCAGTAGTATAGAAATGTGAAATTTCTTAGCATTCTTGGTTGGGAAATCGGGTGGATGAATGAAGCGAAAATGACCCTTGACCTTTGACCGTCGGTCATTTCTGATCACATGACTGGCGGGTGGATGCAAAACAGAGGCTTGAAAAAACAGCCGGACATCAATCAACTTCGGAAAGATGGACCGTACATCCAGGCAAATGGGCCTATATGCACAATATTGGGTCCACTTTGGTCGTGTAGGATCTCGAATTGAAAGCTCGTCGACGGCATTTCGGGTAACGTAACTGTCGATCTGATAAAATAAGGTAGATTCGTAGTCGTCCTCGCTCAGGGTTGGGTGAGATATAAAATCACAGGGATCTCTGTTGGTTCTTGTCATGGTTTTATAAACATGCAGTCCGTATATATTTGTCCGTGGGGTCATACGACTTCTTGTCAGCACGTCGGCATCGTTTTCCACCACCTATTGGAGTTGCGTTTCATTCCCTGGAAGATAGTTCGCTTATCAGCGGCCGTGCTTTCAGTTGTCAGTGGGTGGGGTCGCAGTATCAGTCAATGGACTGTCAGTGTCCGCCAGTATGCTTTCAGTGTCTGCGTCACCTTCTTCGTACCCATGTATATGATTTTGGTGTGGCATCATATCGTAGCTTCTGGTGAACGTGAGGATTGCTTTTATAGACGCAACACAGTAATGCCCTGCAAACACCTGTATTAGCATCCGAACGCCCTAGTAAGATAGATCAGAAGCTTTGAATGGTCTAAATGATCACGTGATATACTATGGAATTGACAATCAACGAAACGTAGTGACACGTGTCAATGCCCGTCGTTACGCTTTTCACTAGTCTGAACGACTGAACGCTATATCGTAACGGCTTAACGCTCTATCGCAATGCCATAACGTCATCGCACACACATGCTCCATCTCACGTTCGGCTATTTCTGTATTGGCGGCACTTAGCCTTTCACATAGAACGAACAAAGAGCCTACCATGGAGAGCGTATGGCAATCACGTAGTGAGCCGTCTACGAAATAGCGCCTTTGATAATCGAGCGATTCGGTCGCATTTTATTGTGTAATGAAGTTAATTGTAATCATAAGAACATAATGCATTCAAATTATACAAAAGTATTTCTATGTTGAATAATAGTAGTTGATGCCGTGGAGCGGCATTGTCAACCTTACAGGGTGCAGCCATATTGAAGAAAAGTTCCGCCGCAAATTAATTGTGTGCATGCACGAACGTGATCCCGTTTCTGCTCCCAGAAATCCGCTAGGTCAGAGGTCACTTTCGCAGCTACTGAGTTCTGTGGCTAGATGGACACATTTTTTGAGGATTGGGCATTGACCCTTGATGGAAGTCATGTCATCGCCCAAAACGATGTCCTTTCACGAATGTGTCCTCACCTGGAGGTGCCGCTGATACAATATAGATTGTAAGTGATGTCATACATAGAAATGACATCATCATTAGAAGCGGGTTTAGGGTTACCACCTACAGAGGCGGTGAAAACCGCGGTCAAATTATGAAAACAGCAGTTCCAGGATATGTTGGCATTACAGTATTCTGGACTGTCCGGGGACGCTTAGGAATAGAGCAGAACGAATGGATGATCATTTCACACGAGCAAGAGCGAACATGGTCGAGGATGCGTTTGATACACTTACAATAGCATGGGCGAATTGTAACCGCACCCATCGCGAATCCCACAGCTTTGTTGCCATGTGATGACGTAGGGGATAAATAAAATGTGTAATACACAAAATGCTTGTTGTGTAAACGCAAAATGCTCGTTGCTGTTGTTGTTGCTGTTAATCCTTCTTTCTCTCATTCGATTACGTCAAGGCGATAATACATTAGATACTAGATTTAGTTGGGTGTATGAGTGTAGGGATCATACTCTCATTAGAGCCGTACGCTGGACACGATTCACTCAGTGACTCACTCATTTGTACCTAACCCCATCATTCAGTCACATCTAATTCTGTAACTCCGATAACATGCAGGAGGTGGTAACTTGTCTGGCTAGACTCATCATGCCCTACCGAGTGCAACCTATCGCCCGCGCTTTCCCACAACCGTTGTAAAAAATGATGTAGTGTCCGCCATTGCTGGCGCCATGTCCTGTAATATCCATTATTCCGAATTTTGTGTTTGTCCAGAATACCATTTTGCATCCACCTCCCAGTAACCTGGCCCGAAGAACCCTCGACAAACGCTTCAATACGAGACCCTGCACAACCCATGTGGACCCAAGATGGTTTATCTAGACCCATTTGACTAGATGTAAAGTCCGTTTTTCCGGATATTCGCCGAGATCTGCGGCCATTTCCGAAGTCTTACTTTTCACGTCATTGGAAGTGACCTATTCAAGTGGTCATAGTGACGCAAGGTCAAGGTTAGAGGTCAGATACGCCAGATTTCCCAACCACGAATGCTAAAAGATTTCACCTTTCTATACAACTAGGTCAGGTCAAAATACTGGACGGACTGACAATCGCAATAAGGGCTCTCAATTTGTAACGTATTTTGAAATTCGCCATTCCGGTTTGCACAAATAGTTTCCAACAGCAACAACAACTCTCGCATTGTCCCCTTGGCGCAGTAAACGGTCAACATGGGTTGGCCTGTAGCAGTATCGTCATATCGGGTATCGAAATAGAGATCGCATGTGGAGTGCATCGTGTAGAGCCTCAAGAATTATCAAATGCAGAACAGTCGCTTCGTGCGCTCTCTTCGTCAGTGAGGTAATTTGGCAACGACTTGGTGTAAGTCTCAGGAAATATAATATATACAAAGGATCTGCTGCAAGTTGTATTGTCAGTCTTTTATCCAGGATATTACCTTTTCAATGGGAGGTCTTACACCAAAGCCTTGCCGGTAATTTGAAATACAATGCTGTAGGAACTGGTGACTGGACCAACAGGTTTCATTGTGTTGAGGAAATACTGAAAGGTATGTCTAAATCGTGTTTGAGTAGTCAGATCCGTCCGATTTTATTACCCATTTTTATCAGATATATGTATACTGTTTGCGAATGAATGTGATATGATGATGACAGAGCTCGAATTTTGGCTGGTGACAACGACAACATGAATATGATGTGCACAGTAGGAGTGTCAGTTCAGACTGGCAAGGTCCCCAGTCGATTCAGGCTTTATATATGTGGTGGAGGCAAATATACTCGGATGAGAAGTTGGCAGAATAGCGGCGTAAAATCGGCACTCGGATTAGTTCCGCCGGGTATTATTCAACTGGAACTAAAATCTGTGAATATATTTTTTTCGCTACCATTCGTGCATTAAATAAGGTCATGTCAGCTTTAAGGTCAAGATCGTGACCGACTGGAATAAAGCACCACATTTTGCACAGAGGCTCATTTGGGCATAAGGAATGATCTCGGAAGAGGTGCCCATTTCTACAGAAGGTGGAAGACGCTTAAGTTGCAAAAATCCAATATGGCCGCCATAATATATACAGTAACTTCTTGTTGGCGACTATTTGACAACTTGAATCGCTTTTTGCACATGAGTTTGTTTTTCTTCGAGCATGGCTGACTCAACAAGAAAATAATAATGATCATTGGAAACTTTATTACCCGGTGAATATCCAATATGGCCACCAGAGCGTCACCAATAATGGTATTATTGCCATACACATGCATGTGTGTTTGTATACATGCCAATTTATATCATATAGGCTCCATCGAGAGGTTTCTGTACTCTTCCAACACCGGTAAACCCGATCAGGCTAACAACTGTGATGATTAACTACCCTGAGGTAGATTTACTTGTTTCAAGTTTCACAAACGGTTTCGATATTGGGCACTGGGGAAACTATGCTTTAACTGTTTCGCGTAATCGTTCATCTGCTATGCAAAACCCTGCTATCGTAGAAGCTAAATTAGACAAAGAGTTGTCGAAAGGTCGAGTTGCTGGTCCGTTTTCAACTCTTCCTTTTGACAATATGGTTGTTCTCCATTAGGCTTAGTCCCTAAAAAGGAACCTAATACCTGGGTGACCGAGTGGTCTAAGGCGCACTCCGCTGAACCGGCACGAGTTCGAGCCTCGAGTTCGAGTTAAAACTGGCTGTCACCATGACTGAAATAACCCTGAGTGTGACATTAAACCAAATCCCCCCTGATACTGTTAGGGTGATATACGATTTATCTTACCTTGGAAAATCTGCCTTGTCTATTAACGGTGCAATTCCACCAATGATATGTTGAATACGAGACATTAGATGTCTTCCGCATCATACCTATCGAGCCAGCGAATTACCCCTTATTGGGGTTTACCTGGAGTGTCAAGTCTTTTTATGACCGGTGCCTCTCGATGGGATGCTCTACATCCTGTAAAATATCTGAGAGCTTACGTCGTTCTTTGCAATCGGTTATGGTTACAAAATTCGGCATATCAGAGGTGACCCACATACTTTACGACTTCATGCTCTTCGATGCAAATGGCGCTAGTTACTGTTCTATAGCTCTTAAGACTTTCGTTTACTTGTGTGAGTATTTGGGCACTCCAATCAAACATGCTAAGACCTACTACCCATCAACTATTATGGCTATGCATTTGATTCAACTGGACTCTAGAACTATACATCATTTCCAGAAGACAAAATTCATAAACTGAAAGCATGATGAGTGAATTCTCGCGCCGCAAAGAGGTAACCCTTGTGGAACTGTAGTCTCATTGGCTAGCTCAATTTTGTAAAGTCGCTGTGCCAGGCAGAGCATTTCTCCGCTGCCTGATAGCTACTTTAACAAAAGGTGTATTACAGGCTCATCATGATATTCGCTTCAATAATGCTAGAGCCTATATTAATACCTGACTTGTATTCCCGAGTCTTTCATCGGAAAATTACTTGTCTTTCTCCAAATTGGGTATCTTCTGATGTGATCAAACCAGATCAGACTGTTTTCCGACGCTGCTGGTATACCTTGGATTTGGCGCTGATTTTGGGTCCTCCTGGATAGCTCAAAGAATGGCCAGCACATCTTGCCCACTTACATATCACGGTCAAGGAGTTGTTCCACATCGTGCTTGCCGTGAAAATTTGGAGCCACAAACTGATAAATCATAGCGTTCTCTTTCTTTGTGATAATATTGCCATGGTTGAAGTAATCAATCACCAGTCTTTCATTGCTGATTAAATTAGTGCGTCAGTTAGTAGTTGCCTGCCTTCGACATAATATTCTGCTCAGATCAAAACATATTTCGGAACAATCTAACGTTATTCCTGACAAGCTCTCGTGGTTACAATTTCACGAAGCGCTGTATCTAGCCCTTTGGTTCAATCGCTAGTCGCACCCAATACTCTATCTTTTGCCCGACTCTTTGAAGCAGACAGCTAGAGTTTTTCTGACGGCGTTCCTTGCTGAATCTTCCTT